>QEPC01007467.1:1636928-1656756 GCA_003113815.1 Sphenodon punctatus
CAGCAGGCAAACTTATCTGAGTCCCCGGCTGGAGAGGAGGAGGCGGCGGCGGCAGCAAACAGCAGGAAGAAAATGGCTGAGGGAAACTTCTTTTCTCAAGAGGCCATGCAAGCCACTGATTGGCTTGTGGCCTCAACAAAGCAAGCCCCTGATTGGCTCACCGGTGAGCCAATCAGGGGCTTACTACCAGTGAGCCAATCAGGGGCTTGCTTTATTGTTCACTGACAGTGAGTCAAAGCAAGCCCCTGATTCACAGGCAGTGAAAGGGAAATCCGCGGGGATTTCCCTGGTTTCTGCGCTAATTCTGCCTAAGGCAGGATTCTGCGCAAAAACCGCAAATTGCGGCAGCGCGTTTTCACAGGGCCCTGATTATAGGGTCCATACAGTTCTTAGGGCTAAGCCCTCTCTGGCTTATCCTGTACAGCTCCTCTTATTAGGAATTGATTAAGCAGTTTTGCTATTATGAATTAACTAGGCCCTATTCATAATAGCTATTATGAATTAACTATTGGCCATGGTCAGAGACACAGGCTGCATGAGGCCTGAACAAACTCGATGAACCAGCTAACTTGAAACATAGGCCTCAGGCTGGCACAGACGAAAGAGGCCCATAAGAAGGAGAAGCCGTAAATAACTCACACTCTAGCAGGAAGAATGTACTTCCAAGGCCATACCAACTACCACAGATGGCAACTATCTCTAATAATGAAGGTTTGAGAGAGATAGATAACCTCAAAGGGTCAGACCGGCAATTAAGCAGTGACTCCTGCCCAGCTGCCAGCTGGGCCCCCTCCCCTTCTCCTCTGAACCAGTCTGCGTCTCGGACTGTGCCTCTGACATGTAAGATAGCCTGGGTTATTGGAGTTTGTAACTGAGAACACTGTCCTGTTTAGATGTTAAGTGTCTATTCCATAAAATAGAGTTGTACCCACATACTTTGGCATGTTTATTGGCAACCTTCGATCCCGTTTGGGGTAAATTGAGGCACACCACCTCATTTATTTCTCAACACTCTCAGGAACTCTACTCACAGTGGAACTCTCACTAGCACTGTCAGGTTTCACATGACCAGCAATTCTTAAAGAGGCAGTGGTGTGGCCCCCTGCTCAGAAAACCATCTCTGGATGTTTACTCCCTTGCCAGTTATTGGTCTGTCTCTAGTCTTCCCTTTTTAGGAAAAGTTATTGAACGGGTAGTGGCTCGACAGTCGTGGGAGCATCTGGACCGACTCAGTTTTCTAGATCCCTTGCAGTTCGGCTTTCATCCGGGCTATGGCACCGAGATTGCACTTGTAGCTTTGGTCGACGCCTTCGTCATGAATTAGATTAGGGTTGCTCCACCTGCTGATTCTATTAGATCTGTCGGCTGCTTTTGATACCGTTAACCATGAGATGTTGGTGACTCACCTGCGGAACTGTGCCGGGGTGAGCAGGACTGTTCTTGAATGGTTCCACTCATTCCTGAATGGAAGAACTCAGCGAGTGATACTCAGGGACCATTTTTCATCTCCCCAGGACCTCTCGTGTGGAGTCCCACAGGGTTCCATTCTGTCCCCTCTCCTGTTCAATGTGTATATGCAGCTGCTGGGTGAGGTCGTGAGGGGCTCTGGAGTTCATTGTCATCAATATGCTGATGACACCCAACTCTCTCTCTCTTTTCCATCTGACCCAAACTCTGCAGTCTCGGTGCTTACATGATGTCTGGCGGCTGTGTGGGACCGGATAAGGGTGAGCTGACTGAAGTTGAATTGCGACAAGAGAGAGGTGATGTTAGTGGGGAAGGAAGTGGGTGTGGCATCTCCCATTATTGATGGGGTTCACCCTCCACTGGTTCCCCAGGTTTGGAGTCAGAGTTCTCCTTGATGCGCAGCATTGTCTAGATGCCCAGGTTGGAGCTGTGGTGAGAAGCGTATTCTACCAGCTACACTTGGTATGACAGCTTCAATTGTAAATCTAAAACTCTTACCTGGCCGCTATCATCCATGCTTTCATCACCTCAAGACTGGACTATTATAACATGTTCTATGTGGGGCTGCCCATGGTGACAGTTAGGAGACTGCAGCTGGTGCAGAATGCAGTGGTCCATCTACTTATGGGAAAGGGCCGCCAGAAGCATATTACACTGGTACTCCATTCTCTGCACTGGCTGCCTATAGTCTTCCGGGCCCGATTCAAGGTGTTGGTTCTTACCTATAAAGCCCTATATGGCTTGGTCCCCATATATCTGTGGGACCGTCTCACTCCCCGTGCTCTGGATCAGCCCCTGCGGTTGACCAGGAGCGCCCTTCTCAAAGTCCCTCGGGTATCCCGGGAGGCAACTATGGAGAAGGCATTATCATGGCAATGCTGAGGCTGTGAAACTCCCTTCTGGCAGAGACCCTAGACCTCTCCTCTTTTCGATGTCAATGCAAAAGACCTGGCTGTGCTGTCAGGCCTTTGGTGAGGGTGGGTTTTTATTTTATGGGGGTGGTACGGGGGGGGATATTTTTTTTCCTCCCTCCTCTTTTCACGGGGGGGATGTTTCCTCCCTTTTTTTCTTCCCCCTTTTAGATGTTTTATGCTTGTTGTTTGTGTATTTTTATATATGTATTTTTATATATCGTAAGCCACCCCGAGCTGCCTTTGGCAGGAGGAGTGGGATATCAAGTGTTGTAATAAATAATAAATATAAATAAATAATTCCCAACACTCTACCACCATCTGCCACCCACCAACACTCTGGCTCAGCCACTTCCTTTTATAGGAAGAGCCACACCCAAACACTCTGGCTTTCTGCCAGTGGCCATCTTAGGTTTGGTGCAGTAGCCATTTGGGCTGTTTCCCAGTGTCTCTATGACCTCTCTGCCACACGGTCTTATGTGCTTACAGTGACACATCCCCATAAGGAGGCGAGTTGCCGCATTCTGCACCAGCTGCAGCCTCCAAACTGTCACCAAGGGCAGTCCCACATAGAGCGCATTACAGTAGTCTAGCCTCAAGGTGATGAAAGCATGAATGACAGTGGTCAGGTCCAGGTCCAAAAGAAAAGGCCACAGCCTCCTCACCAGATGGAGTTGGTAAAAAGTGCTCCTGGCAATCCAGGTGCAGCAAAGAATCCAGAAGCACTCCAAGGCTGCAAACCCGATCAACCAGAGTGGGGCAGATCCCATCAATAAGAGGAGTCCCAATCCCCTCCAGGGCACAAGACCTACCAAACATCATCACCTCAATTTTGTTGGGATTCACCTTCAGGCGACTCGCCCTCATCCAGTCCCCCACCTCAGTCAGGCAACAGGTAAGCAGGGAGACTGTTGGACCTGGGTTGGATGAAAAGAAGAGGTGGAGCTGGGTGCACCCCAAACCTCCAAATGACCTTGCCCAGCAGCTGCATATACACGTTGAACAAGAAAAGGGACAGAATAGAATCCTGTGGGACCTCACAAGGGAGATCCCGAGGAGATGATGAGCAATCACCCAACACCACCCACTGACACTTTCCAGTCAAGGAGGAGTGGAACTAATCAAGAGCAGTCCTGCCCACTCCAGCCAGGTCCTGCAGGCAAGTCAACACCACCTCATGATGTCCTTCATCTTGTCACTCTGCATGAAGCTTGGGTTTTGTAAGGATGTAGTCTGTTGTATCTCCTCAAAATCCCACGTAACAAACCTGCCCCTTGATCTAAAAAAATCAGAACCAACAGTAGACATAAGTACACAATAAACAATTCAGCATGAATGGTGTGGCAGGGGCACGGCTATAGCCAAAAGGGGAGGAGTCATGGGCACAACTGGTATGGAAGGAGTGGGGATTCAGCTGCTGTGCACCCAGCCCATCCTATTTTTCAGTCTTATGAGCATGCCACCCTCAGCAAGTGCCTAGGCTACTATATCCCAGTGCTGACCTTAGCGATAGGTTGTGGAACTCCAAACTGGCTTGGAAAGGATTGATTCAGCTAAGGAGAAACTCTTCAGGATGCTGAGTATTCTGCAAATGACTACGGTCTCACAACTGAGGTTTAGTTCAAGTGGGAGGGGCTGAGCTCTTTCTAAGTGGATTTCAACTCACTTAGAGGAGCTCAGCTTTCTACATTCTTCCAGAGTCAGAGTTCAGTTGGAGAGACAGGCTTTGCCCAGGAAGGCAGGATACTTCAGGTTGATCCCCTGGGGTAAGAGACCCAGACCAAGCTATGGAAAGGTTGTCTGAGTCTTTTTGAGTTGCTGAGAGTCAGCAGCATTCCCTGGACTGAATGCGCTAAGGAAGTAAAGGAACTCATCATGAGTCCCCTTCAGGACTTACTGAGGCACTGGGAGTACCGCAACTTCCATTCACTAAAAGTGCACAGAACGGCATTGTGCTGTCCCAACTGTGCATTTGGTGACTTGGGGTGCCTTCCGCCAGCTTTATCTGGTACGTAGGCTGCGTCCGTATGTCTCTGGCCCGGACCTGGCCTCCCTCATCCATGCCTTCGTCACCTCGCGACTCGACTACTGTAATGCGCTCTACGTGGGGCTTCCCTTGTTCCTGGCCCGGAGGCTGCAGCTGGTGCAGAATGCGGCGGCCCGTCTTCTTACGGGGACGGGTCGCCGGGAGCACATTACACCGGTGCTCCGAGCGCTGCACTGGCTGCCGATAGTGTGCCGGGCCAGGTTCAAGGTCCTAGTAATGATCTATAAAGCCCTATACGGCCTTGGCCCCTCTTACCTTAGGGACCGCCTCGCCCTTCGCGCCCCGGAACGACTCCTGCGGTCTGCCGGGGGTGCCCTCCTGGAGGTCCCCCGTGTTAAGCGGGGGGCCACGATGGAGCGGGCATTCTCGGTGGTAGGGCCGCGGCTGTGGAACTCCCTTCCGGAGGAAGCTCGCCTGGCCCCAAGCCTTTTGACATTTCGGCGGAACTGTAAGACCTGGCTGTTTGCCCAGGCCTTTGGGAGGGAGGGGGGGGTGATTTTTAATCCCCCACCTGTATATTTATTTTTATACCACCCTGTTTTATTGATATGTTTTATAATTGTATTTTAAATGTTTTAAATGGTTTTTTATTGTTGTAAACCGCCCCGAGCTGCTGTGCAGGATGGGGCGGTATAAAAATCTACTAAATAAATAAATAAATAAATAAAAATAAATTATAAGAGTCAGATCCAGAGAGAAACTTGCTCCCTCCGATACATTCTGATAGCTGGAGGCCACCCATCTTCCATGCATCCTTCCCACCCCCAATCTCTCTCTCACACACACACACACACACACTATTCCCAAGCGACTGGCCAAGCCAAACTCTGGTAAGAATGGTTGGTGCCTTACAGATGCTAGCAGCAAACCTCTCCCAGTCATTCAGTATATGCCAAGTTTTACTTCAGAAAAGAAATGTGTGCAGTGTTGTTGGGGGGGGGGGGGGGCTTGGGGGTTGAGCTGAGCTTGCAAAGCCCTGTACTCCATCTTCCAGCCCCACTGTCAAACCAGATAAGAATCAAGGCATATTGCCAGTGTGGAAAAATCTTGAATTTCTATGGCATCTGTCCTCTGAAGAAATAAAGCATTTCCGTCTCCAGGGCTACCATATCGGTTCTGCATTTGCTTATTAAGAGATACTTACTAGTTAAGCGTGAAATTATTTTTCAAAAGAGCAATGCATAACTAACCAGGGGACACAAGTACCTCCCACTTCAGAAACCACACAAACCTGAGGCATCTAGGAAAGCTTCCAGACTGCCAGTGACATTCCAAGAGAAGGAGGATATGTGTAGGTAGTGTACTGAAGGCATGTTCCTCTCTGTGAGCACTTGGAAGGGTGCCCTATTCTCCAATGGCGTCATTAACAAACTGTATACATTTGCCATTAATACACTTCCTCCTTCATTTCCATGTGCTGGAATCTGTGATTTGAAACCAGCACCTGCTCTACTAAGCATGGATTTTAATGAGGAATTTTGAACAGGCAGTCTAGTGCTACTCATGGCTGTTGATTGACATTGCTGATGGGTGGTGGGTTGGTCTCTTTGCAAGAGAGAGCAGCAGGAGAAAGTGACCGCTGTCGGCTGCATGTGAGCTTTGAATAGTGTCTGGCATCCCACAAATAAAACTAGTATTTTTTGCCTTAACTGCTGCACCAATTGCAGCTTCTGGATAAACAAAGCACTTACAATGACTTATTCCGTTATTAAAGAGCAATCAAACAGACAAGGTTTGTTTTGTTCTTGGAGACTGAATTGGCTTTTCCAGCTGCAGCTCACTGGCTCTCAATTGGATGTTGAAGCACCCTGGGCATTTAGCGGCATAGTTAATGGGATTGTTAATATCTTCTTTGCCCCACGCAAATACAAATATTTTTGAGAAGCCAGAAGCTTTAGCAAGGTTTTCCCAAAGGTTCCTTCAACGTACTGTAGTGAATAAGAGCACTCATTCCTATGTGCTAGTAGTGCTGGGCAAACTATATGATCTAAAGAACAAGCAACCCGAAATTCAGGCTTAAACAAACTTCTGAGGTCTGTAAAGAGCACAAATAAAAGGAATGTGCATATGAAGGGAAATGGCCTGAGCTGGGAGCAAGGAGCTGGGATGAATGGCTACTTGGTGCTTCTTTGCGACTAGATGTTTGAGGTGCCAGATGAATCATTGTTCTTCCTTTCAGTGCTGTTCCCGTCATTCCCTTTATGGGAAATCATCTGGTCCTGGTTGCTGGGGACCAGCTTAAAGACATCTGTCTTTTAAAGATACACTCCACTGACACTGTAGAAGGGTAGAGGCATATCTAGGTGAATGATGGAAGAATGCTGCCCCAAAGCCACACTCTGTCCAGGAGATCCTCATCCAAGTATCTTTATTTATACCACACACACACACACAGTGTCCCATCACCTTAGCTCTATATACAGTTCTTTATACACAGTTCTATATACTAGGGATGGGTCTTTCGATATTGCCGAGAACCAAAAGTGACAGATAATAGCACTTTCGGTTCTAAATCCGAGAACCAAAAGTTTCAGCTGTATCAGATCTTTCTATTGGTCTTGGTTCTCAGTTCTTTCACAATGGTCGGTGAGGCTCAGCTTCTTTTAAAAACAGTTTGTGCTGCTGTTGTCGGTTTGTTTTGGTGCCAAGGTATACCCTGCTCTCTGGATTGGTTGCATTTTTTTAATTCAAAAAGGCATCAAATCCAAGAGCTACCCTCAAGAGATTTTGGGAGGGCGGGGATAGGGGTGGCCATAGTGGTTCTGTTGGTGAATTGCCATGAAGTTTTTTCTGGCAGTCATTCAGCAGAGCTCAGGGATTGGTGTTGATATGCAATTTGGTGGTAGGATATTTTTTTTCTTCTGGGACCTGTTCTGACCTTGGAAGCCATTCTTTGTCTAGTTCTTATAGAAGGAGGCGAGAACTGCAGAGTTGTGTTTGCTGAGCATCTGAGCAAGGTGAGTGCAGCAGTCCTGGAGGGGTTGGGGTGAGGGTAGAGTACTTTAGTGGTCCAAGTGTGGTGCAAGGGCGCAGGCATGGATGGGAATCCCCTGTGTCTTGGGACCCCATGGGGGGTGCTGACCAGGCCAGGGAGGCTGCAGGAGGTCCTGAGGATGCTGTGTGCCAAGGGGGATGTGTGGTACTGGCTGGTTCCTCCTGGGAGAAAGTCAAGGTTTGGGGGATGGGGTGCCCAAAGGCAGATGGCCCATTGCATCAGGTCTCCCATCACATGACTGGGGGGATTCCCCAAGGTTGGGGTTCAGGGGACCCTGTATTTGGTTCCTTTGGGGGCATCACTGAATTTTTTTTGTGTTCTGTTGGCCTTGGCAATGTGGAGGGGGTGTATAGCATATGGGTGTTCTCTTGCATTACATACTTGTTGGGGGGGTGCCCAAAGAGGTTGAGGTTCTGGAGGCACAGTGGTGGTGGTGGGGGGGACATTGCATTCTGTTACTGTTGAGGTCAGTTCCATGATCACATGGCTGGGGGGTGCCCAAGGCTGGAGTTTAGGGGACTCTTGCCCACTGGGTCCAATCATGTTAACCCTGAGAACTCCTTGCTGCTGTCTTGCAGCAAGGAGTTCCCAAGGTTAACATAATTGGACCCTGGTGTTCTGGTGTTCTGTTGGCTTCAATGTGGGGTGTGGCATATCGGTGTCCCCAGGCATCACATGGCTTGTTGCGGTGTGTGCCAAGATTTTGGGGTACTCCAAGATTTCCAGGGGCCCCAAGGCTGGTGTTCTGGAGACACAGGGGGAGGGAATCTTGCACCCCTGATCAAGCCATGGGGGGATATTGTCACACTGGATTTGGGATGGACACTGTTGGCACTGGCAATATGGGGGTCATTTTGGCGGTTACACTGGATTGGGGAATGACACTTGGCATTTTGGCATTGTTGACATTTGCGATTGACATGGTTGGCATTGGGAATATGGGGGTCATTTGGGGGAGTCACACAGGATTTGGGATTAACACTGTTGGCACTTTGGCACAGTGGATTTGGGATTGGCATGGTTGGCATTGGTAATATGGAAGTCATTTGGGAGGTTCTCTATAGAGCTACCATTATGCTTTGGTTCCCCACCATAGTCCTCTATCAATAACTCTCCTCCAATCTCTTCCAAAACCACTTCTGCAGAGCTGGTATTAAACTCTCACCCTTTTAATCCCCCTCCCACACTGAGCTCTCAGCTCCATCTGCTTAGTTCTGGGCTGGCCCCTGCCACACCTAGCTCAGCAAGCCCTACTCAGGCCATCTCTCAACCCGAGGATGATCTTCCTTAAAGGGCCAGAGGCATGGCAGGCACCCAGCCCTGCTACAGCCACCAACAGCCAGCAATATCTGGGTTCAAAGATTGGTTTATTGGGAACACAAATAACAAGTTCAGGTAAATATGAACTGTCTTGTACACCTTCAAAGGTGACTTTTAGTTTCTGGATATCTCTGTTTACACAGGTAAACTGTCCTAGAGGAAACTAGGGTGTCACCTTAGTTCTGCAAGTCCAGAGTCTGGGGAATTTGCACAGTACAGTTTGAAAAAGCCAAACCTAAAGATAAAATATCCTGTTAGTTTCATTCTCTTCTTGCTGGCAGACTGCAAGCTCTTTCTTGATGCACCGATTATGTTCTTCTAACTGTGTTTATATAGCTCGACAGAACAGGATGATCAGACTCTCATATGGTATCAGATATAAACAAACCTCTCATCACTATTTTATTAAATCCTTACCAGTCTCCTGAAAATTCTCTTTGCAATGAGAGACTAATGTTCAGAACATTGCATCAGCCCTGAATTGCTTTGTTGCAGTTTATAACTTTCACAGAACTTCTTTTATTCAGACAGACAACCGGATCCCGACCCCAGGAATGTAGTTTTAGTTATAAAACCTGGGTGTTTCAGATGTTGTAGGATAATTGAACTGTCTTAAGAGGACACTTCAGGAGGCTAAGGAAGTTAGATCTGAGTGATGAAAATCTTGTCTTTACCCTTGTATTTACTCTTCTATTTGTGAAGAAGCTGAGTAAGAATCAGGATTTCCCTGGAAATTCTTCATGGCTTTGTAACTTTGACTAATGTTAGAGGCCCTTAGATTTGGCTTAGTTCATAGTGATCCCCTAATGTCTGCACTTTAGTTGTTGCTCCTCCTCCATTGTTTCTTTATAATCATTGGGGAAACTGCCAGTTTTAACTTCAGTTCACCAGTACCCTAACTTTCTTACATTATGCCAAAAGTTAAGTAAGACTTCCCAGGAAGAGTGAACTTTAAACAGGACTTGATCTTACCCTACACACCCACATATCTTACTAACTGAAGAATCATCACTCGCAGTTAGACTGTGGCTGCAATCCTTCCGCTTAAGCACCAGCATAATCCTTATTCACTTCTTCATGAGATTTGCACTGGTGTGGCAGTTTGAGGGTGTCTGTTAGAGTTCACCAGCCATCTACCAAATTATCAATTTCCCTTTATCTCCATCCCTACTAGTTTATTAATCCATTTAGTTTGCAGACCGGAGTCTGTTCTATGCAGTGGATTTCACTATTCTATCATGGAAAAGAGTGGTGGATCGATGGGACAGGCTTGTAAATGACAGCCATATTTTTCTAACCTTGTATGTGTTGGTATATTAAACATCCATAAGTTAATGCCTGCTGTATTAAGAATAGTGATTGACTATAGAGCCCAGATGGCTCTGTTAAGTTTATGTGTACATGGAAGGGAGATGGGGTTTTGCAGTTCAATTCCTTATTGTAACCACTCCTTTTTCCCTTCTCTCATTGTCTCAGTCTCCATTTTGTCTTCTTACTAGCTAGATGTAACTAAGGATCTGTGCCTGAGAAAGCTTAAGTAAAGTTCTGTTTTTAAACCTTCAGCTGCATTTGTCCTTACTGATTGCGAATCAATTACTCTGCAACAGGTTATGGGCCCATACCTCTTCAGAACAGCCCAGAACAACTCTAAAGACTGGAAGTGAGCTGAAAGGAAAAGAGGCCTAAAGGAAACTCCCAGAGGAGGCCTACTAACAGTAAGTGTGCAGAAGAACCAGAATCCCAATCTGAGGGGAGGGAAGCAAGCATGGCCAGCAGCTCTGAATTAAAGCTGAACAACACAAACTACCAGTTGTGGAAATTCAAAGTAGAAATCCAAAGATGACCAGTGGGAGGTGATCATCACAGACAGACCTGCAGCAAACCCTGAGGTATGGGACAGGAAGAACAGACAGGCAAAGGCAACCATAAGCCTGCTAGTAGAAGATGACCAGTTAATCCACATAAGGGGTGAGGCCACAGCAAAGGGCATGTGGAATGCACTGCAGAAGCTGCATGAAAGGATCAGCTTGAACAGTAAGCTGTTTCTCCTAAGGAAACTGTACCAGATGAGACTTGGTAAAGGGAAGGAGATGCAGGATCACATAAATTCAATGCTGGAAGTGATAGCACAACTGTGAGGCATCGGTGAAGAGATAAAAGACAACCACGTGGTGGCCTTACTTCTCTGCAGCCTGCCTGAATCATACAGCACCCTCATAAACGCCCTAGAGACAAGACCTGAGGCAGATCTAACACTGGAATTTGTAAAAGGGAGACTCATGTATGAATTCCAGCGCAGGAAAGAAATCACGCGAGACAATCAGGGACACGATAAGGAAACTGCCCTGAGAATTGAAGACAACAGATTGCACAAGAACGAAACAAGGGCATGTTTTCGTTGCAAGAAAGAAGGACACCTAAAGAAAGACTGCTCCATATGCAAGGCAGAACAAAAAAAGCAATCTCCACAAGTGTACAAGCAAAGGGCCAAGGCCACAACCAGTGACACAACCACAGAACAGTGGAGAGGATGTTTTAGAGCAGCACAGGACAACTCATCACATGACTGGTGTGTCGACTCTGGAGCCACGAGTCACATGACCAGCAACAAGAGCTTTTTCATGATACTGGACCCAAGCAACAAAGAAAAGATATACCTCGCTGATGGAAGCAGCATCACTGCAGAAGGTATTGGCGAAGGAATTCTAAGTTGCAACAAGGCACACGGAGGCACACTAGCAATACCGGTAAAGGATGTGCTGTGTGTACCTGGCTTAGAGGGAGGACTCCTATCTGTTAAATGCCTAACAGAGAAAGGGCTCACTGTCAAATTCCAGGGTAATGAATGCACAATCCAGAAGGGGACAAGGGTCCTAGCCAGAGCCTATGCAGATGAGCACCTGTATCGCTTAAGTGCAACCAAAGAACAAGCAAAACTCTCTGCACATGTGCAACACAAGGACTGCATTCATCTGTGGCATCGACGCCTGGCTCACAGGCACCCGGAAAGTATAAAGGAACTGCAAAGACAGCAGCTGACAAAAGACCTGATGGTAACAGCATTTCCCTTGACCATGAGATGTGAATGCTGTATCAAAGCTAAAGCCACCAGAGCAACACTCCCCAAGGCAAGCCAGACTAGAACCGCCAAGCCACTTGACCTCATACACAGCAATGTGTGTGGTCCCATGAAAGTACCCACACCTGGAGGGAACAGATACATAAAGACATTTATAGACGACTACTCAAGATACAGAGTCACATACCTCATGAAGCATAAGGATGAAGTACTGGAAAAATTAAGGGACTACATAACCATGATAAGCAACAGATTCCCATGCAAGCCACTTGTACTTCGAACCAACAACAGAGGCGAATACACAGGAAAGAGAGTTGAAGACTTCCTGAGAGCCCACGGGATAGAGCACCAGAAGACGGTACCATACACGCCCAAGCAAAATGTGGTAGCTGAAAGAAAGAACAGAACCTTAACAGAAATGATCAGGTGTATGTTGATTGACTCTGGACTGCCAGAAAAATATTGAGGCGAGGCATTAGTTACGGCGACATATCTACAGAACCAACTCTACTCAAGGGCAGTGAGTAAAACTCCATACGAACTCTGGTATGGAGAGAAGCCTAGTGTGGGACACATCAAAGTGTTTGGATGCAAGGCATACGTGTACATTCCGGAAGAGAAATGCACCAAACTACAAAACCGAGCTGTGGAAGGGATTCTTGTCTGATACAGCGAACACTTCAAAGAATGCAGAATCCTCAACCCACACACAGACAAAGTAACTATCAGCAACAGTGTGACTTTCAAAGAAAACCCAAGCAACAGTGTAATGTCCTTACAAGAATCAGGAGAAGAATCATGTCCTGAATCAGAAGCAGAAGTGCGTCCTGAACAAACAGTTGAAATCAGTACAAGCTCAACCGAGATGCAGGAACAAACCCAATCGCCTGCAGATGTTGAAATCAGAAGATCTACCAGGGAAAATAAAGGCAAACTGCCCAACCGTCTGTCCTACAGAGCAAATACCAACAGACTGTCTGAGTCATCAACATGGGAAGACGCCTTACAAATGTTAGAAGGGGAACACAACAAATGGACAAAGGCAACTACAGAAGACATGGTAGCAGATGTTCTCACAAAACCATTGGCAGGAGAGCACCACCGAAAGTTACTAAGTAAAATGGGCATAGTAGGTTAACTTCTGTCTTTTGAGAAGGGGTGTTGGTATATGCAACATCCATAAGTTAATGCCTGCTGTATTAAGAACAGTAATTTACTATAGAGCCACCAGATGGCGCTGCTAAGTTTATGTATACATGGAAGGGAGATGGGGTTTTGCAGTTGAATTCCTTTGTGTAACCACTCCTTCTTCCCTTCTCTCTCATTGTCTCAGTCTCCATTTTGTGTTACTACTAGCTAGATGTAACTAAGGATCTGTGCCTGAGAAAGCTTAAGTAAAGTTCTGTTTTTAAACCTTCAGCTGCATTTGTCCTTACTGATTATGAATCAATTATTACTCTGCAACAGTATGTTATTCTCTAACTCCTGAAAACCTGGTTGGTGCCCTTGTATTACATTTAGTGAGATGACTGCAAAATCTTTTACAAAAACAGGACCATCACAATAGCCTTGGCTTGAGATTATGCAATTTTTGAGCACCTAAATGTAACCATTTCTGCTATTTGATATTTTATTTGCTTCCTGAGTTCTGGTTAGAGTCTTTTATGAGGTGAAGCTGCTTAATGTTGCTAAATTTATTCATGTCTCCCACAACAGTCCTTTTTTATAGAAATTTCCTCTAGGCCGTTTTTACACGAGCCTGAAGCAGCCTCATTTCTTGTGGTTTTCAGAGTCTGCAAGAAAAGAAACAAGTGCAGGGGAGTTTAGGCGCTCCCCCGCCGCTACCGAAAGTTGGGTGGCCGCCATTTGAAACAGTGACCGCCGACAAACTAGCACTTCTTGGACATGCTGCCTTGTAAAAGCCACATAATCGAGGTTTTACAAGGCAGCATCTCCAAGAAGTGCTAGTTTGCCGGCAGCCGCTGTTTCAAATGGCGGCCACCTGACTTCTGGTAGTGGCGGGGGAGCGTCTAAACTCCCCTGTGCTAGTTTCTTTTCTTGCAGACTCTGAAAAGCGCAAGAAATGAGGCTGCTTCAGGCTCATGTAAAAACTGCCCTAGAATCATCTGAAGAGTTAAATGCCTTCTTTGATGGAATACTCAGTAGATTTGTTTATTAGAAACTGTTCAACTGAGCTCTATTCAGGACACCCATCTTGGAGATGGCTGCTTTTCAACCCATCCCTGTTTGAGGAGTTGGTGAATCCTTCTGTGAGTGCCAGTTAGTATCGTTAAAAAATCAGTTACAACAGCTCTCAGCAAGCTTGATTCCCATTCAGTAGAGCCTGTGTAACCTTATGGATAAGGTGTTGGACCTGGACCTAGGAGATCAGAATTTGAATCCTGTTTTAGCCATGAACTCATTGGGCAGCCTGTGGGAAGTTGCTGGCTGCAATCCAGTCCTGTGCCAGGGGTGCGTGTGACTTGCGTGTGCGGCCCCAATCTCTCTCAGGTCTATAAATTAGGAACAATACTGACCAACCTCACAGGATTGTCGTGAGGGTGAGCTAGGTGGTAATGGGTCCTGGTGCAGAAGACAGAATGCCCAGCGACACTCCATTCCAGCATCCATATGCATTCTACATGTGTGTGGGCCGCCCAGGCTCATGGACCCCAGTGCAGCTGCACCTATTACAGCTATGTCCTTGTGGGTGAACTAGATAAGGATTGTAAAGCACTCTGAAAGCTAAAAGTGCAATGTAAATAACAGGAGACCAGTTTTCCTAAATATAACAGGAAACAGTCTGACTAGTTATATTTTAATTGGCTCTAACAAGTAAGGTAAATTAACTGTATGTGTAACGAAGTCAGACAGTACCAATTCCCAAATTAGATGTGATAAGACATACAACATCCTTTGCCTCCCCCCCGCAAAAAAACCCATCTTTGTGATGTTGCTTAGGACATGTAAAAGAGAGGAGGAATAAGTGGAATTCACAGCTGGCTAATTCTAATTTACAAATAAATAAAAAAACAGTCTGATATTCATTGCTTAGAGGAATCTCTGTTTTGTTCTACTGATTTGTCATTTTGAGGTCACATTTTTACACACACATTAAAGTTTCGGATGTTTCAATCTTCTGGGTTTACAAGTCCACAAGTAAGTTCCAGATTCATTTTTCACACACACACTGCCCTGAGGCAGTTCCTGGACGCATTCTTCACACAAACACTGCCCTGAGGCAGCCTAAAGTAGCTTCAGCTGTAAACATGACAGGCTGCCATGGAAACCAAGTGACCACAACTGCCTGGAGCAAAGCAGTTTACGAGGAGAACCTTTTACACACAAAAGTTCTGGGAAAAGTTTCACGCAGAAGTTCAAAGATCCGGATGTTTAAGATCTGGATGACTGATTTAGACACACAGAAAGTTCTGGATGTTACAGCAAAAATCCAGGAGAAATGTGTGTCTAAAAACACCCAATAGTGAACTACAGGATGATCTAGTTTCCATTAGATGAACAGCTAATGCCAGTGTTATAATTCACAATCCTGGTGTGATGATATTGTACAGGAGGGAGAAGGCAAACACTAAGTCAGTTTTGCAGACTGATTGCAGACTGATTGAAACGGGTCAAGAAAACTGATGCTGTCTAGGTGAACCTGGACCTGCAAGGCCACTGCCCGTTCAATAACCTTCCCTAAAAAGGGAAGGTTAGAGACGGGTCGGTAACTGACGAGTGTGTCCACATCCAAAGATGGCTTCTTCAACAAGGGACACACCACGGCCTCCTTGAGACCAGGGGGCAGACTCCCCTGCCAAAGGGACGTGTTGATTACCCCTGCCAGCACTCACCCCAATATCTCCCTGGAGGCTTTCACTAACCAGAACGGGCAAGTATCTAATTCACAACTAGTGGCCCTAACCAACCCCAGGATCTCCACACCATCGGCTGGCGTCACTTCCTGAAACTCATTCCAGAAAGATGGACCAGACAGCACCTCCATCACCTCACGCTCTAGTCCCACTGTCTCTAATCCAGTGTCAAAGTTGGTCTGGATCCAAGCGATCTTGTCTGCAGAGTGGATGGCAAACTCCTCACAGCAGGCCTGGGACAAGTCCACATCCAGGCGGAGGGAGGTCGGACTGACCAGCCCCCGCACCACCCGGAACACCTCCACTGGGCGCGACTTTGCAGACACTATGAGGGTGGCAAAGAATTCCTTCTTTGTCACCCTCACAGCCTCAACGTAGGACCGCAAATGAGCCCTACGGAGAAGTCAGTCAGATTCAGCATGTGTCTGACGCCAGCATCACTCTAGTCGCCTGCCTTCCTGCTTCATACCTCGCAGCCCCTCAGTAAACCAAGGGGCCCTGCGGTGTCGAGACAGGGGCAGGAGACATCTTGGAGCCACCCTGTCAATGGCCTCCCCAAGTAAGATGTTCCAAGCCTGAACAAGTTCATCCACAGAGCAGCTGGCAGAGTCCAGGGTTAACTCCCACAGGGCCTCCTGGAACCGTTGAGGTTCCATCAGCTTCCGAGGGTGGACCATCCTAACTGGTACCTTCCCCTTCTGGGGGTGATGCACTGAGAGACCAGTCGTAAGGAGGTAATGATCCATCCATGACAAGGGCATAGCTGTTACATCCCCCACTACTGGATCACCTGCCTCAAGGCTAGAACAGAACACCAGGTCAAGGGTATGCCCCCCCACATCGGTCGGGCAGCTAACAACCTGGGACAAATCCATGGTTGCCATGGCAGTCATGAATTCTCACTCTGCCCCCACAAGGCCGGTGTCAGTATGGGCATTGAAATCCCCCAGGACCAAGGTCCTAGGGGAGCCCAGTGCCACCACCCAGGTCAGCTCCGCTACAGTGGGGAGGGATGCTGCTGGGCAGGAAGGGGCACAGTACACCGGCAGTATCCTCAAATTCCCCCAGCCAAATCAAACACCACATGGAGGGCCTCAATCCCAGGGATATCTGGAACTGGATACCTCCTAACTGACCACGTCTCTTTAAAAATCACAGCTATCCCACCTCCCTGGCCCCCGGCACGAAGCTGATGCTGCACGGCATACCCGGCTGGAACGAGATCAGCCAAAATTGGCCCCGCCTCCTCGTCCAGCCAGGTCTCCATTATATATGTAAGGTCCACCGCCCTATCCAGGATCAAATCCCAGATTATCGGGGCCTTATTAACTACAGACCTCGCATTCAACAGCATCAGTCCCCCGCCGAGGGACCCTGGACTCAACTCCCCTGGACCTTCGGGTGGCGGGAAAGCTCTCTGAAGCTCCACAAGGACCCCAGAGCCCCAAGGAGAACATTTTGGTGTCCTGATGGGACTGGCCCTACCAGGCCCTCCTGAAAGTCTGGACTCCACTTGCCCTAGCTACACTCCTGGGTTATCCTCCTGACACTGTTAAGCAGAACCATTTTGGAGACAAAAGTCCCATTCAGAGAAGTTCATCACATCATGGGATGGGAGGGAAAGGAGGGCGAAAGAACAGCCATGGACTGAGACAGATCTTAAGTATTTATTCATGGCAACAGGAGGCTGAGAATTTGGAGAGTGCAGTTGTCTTTAGAGATGGGTGTCTTTTTAGTATGCTGTTACTTGGCTGCACCTTTCAAGATTGATTAATAGTTAATGTGATTGTCTTTAAAATCTGTCAGCTTTTGGCACAGATAAGACAAGCGGCTGTGACAGAAGCACAAATATTTGTATTAGGGTTTTGTAGCCTGCCATGATTATGATTAATAAGTTCTGCCTGGCCATCCACAGAGATTTGGCTTTCTAATTTATCCAGCAGTAATGTTAACCAAAATGCTCAAGGATTTTTTCCTTAGGGTTTACTTTTTCATAAAATAATTGACAGGGTAGGCCTTATTTAAAGGGTCTGGCTAGCAAATTAAAAGATACTCACAAATCCTGTCAGAAGTGGAGTGGATGCTCTCAGAGATAGACCTCGATCAAAGGAGACACCCCCTGAAGATCAGGGAAAGTGCCAAGGAAACCAGTCTAAGTAAGAAAACAGTCTGACTGTCAGGACAAAACAATAGTGAGTGACTGGTTTTTAAAGTAGATGATAAAATCTACTTTAAAAAGTAGATGCCGGATGCTGTGAATCTTGCAGTTTAAATAAATCAATCTTCAATTCTTTCAAACAACAGAAATGTCTTGGAGGAGTTGCTTGGAAGGTAAAAAAGTAATATTTGTTAGTTACCATGAAAATGTGGAATGTGGAAGAATTGGATTTTAGGTCACTGATTTTTCCATTTCAAAGACACAGACCCATGGGGCTTCCTATTCTTAAGGAGAGGGAAAATTTTGTTTGGTCTGTTCTTTAGGAAATTTCCCATTACTGGAGGACCCAGCCTTTTTGTCTGCATGACACCATTTTGAGACTTAAATATAAAGCAATAGCCAGCAACAAAGGACATTTTTACATGAGATGCAGACCCGCAACTTTCCTGGTAAACACGATAATTACCCTCTTGTGTAAATGCCTTTCACACGACTTGTCCATGAAAACTCCCAGATTAGTACAACTTTGATATTGAGATTTCACTAATCCACATTTTAAATCACCCACGAGACTGTCACGACTGTCATGACATTCTCATCTGAATGCCAAGTTGCACAAAATTGCCGCCATATTGGCCATGCTCTCCCTAGCTGCCCCGAAAAACAGCTGATGAGGGGGAGGCAGTCCCCCATCTGCTTGGATGCAAGAGGATTACAGCTAAACACATTCTTATGCTGGAAGGGGGCCCACATGACTATTTCATACAGGGCCCCAAGTTCCCTGAATCCAGCAATGAGGTCATGACCCTACTTGTGTGCAGTTCTGGTCTCCCCATCTCAAAAAAAGATATTCTTGAGATAGAAAAGTTAATGAGAAGAGGGGGGAAAAAATGATAAGGGGTATGGAATTCCTCCCCTATGAAGAGAGGCTGGGTAGGTTGGGGTTCTTCAGCTTGGAGAAAAGATGACTGAGAGGGGATATGATAGAAGTGTATACAATTATGAGTGGTGTGGAACATGTTAATAGGGAATGGTTATTTACTCTCTCAAATAGTACTAGGGGACACTCCATGAAACTAACAGGTAGCAGATTTGAAACAAATAAAAGAAAGGATTTTTTCACTCAATGCACAATTAAGTTGTGGAATTTGTTGCTATAGGACATGGTCAAGGTCAGTAGTATAACTGGGTTTAAGAAAGGGTTGACAAGTTTCTGCAGGATAGATCCATTAGCAGCTATTAGCCAGGTAGGTTTGGGGAATGTAACCTCTTACTGTCAGGAGCTTGGAGTGAACAACAGGGAATGGATCGCCCCATTGTGACCTGCTGGGTACGTCAAGCAACTGAGATTGGACACTGCCAGAGACAAGATGCTGGGCTCAATGGACCATTGCTCTACTACTTATCATTTCTATAGCGTTACTAGTTGTACGCAGTGCTGTACAGATACACATAACAAAGACAGACCCTGCTCCATGGAGCTTACAATCTAATCAAGATCAGGGGCGGCTGGTGGGTTTTGATGTTGGAGGGGCAGTAAGGCCGGGCGGGCCTAGGGGCGGAGCCAGGGGAATGGTAGGCAGAGCCAGGGGGACAGTAGGCGGAGCCAGGGGGACAGTAGGCCATTGGCATGGCATAGCCCAGCAGTAAGGAGTTCCCAGGGTTAACATCGGATGGAAGAAAACACAGTCTACATGCACATCAAGCTTAAAATAAATAATTATAAACCCCAAACACAGGAAAACACAGAAAACACTGGCAAAACCCAGCAGCAAGGAGTTCCCAGGGTTAACATCGGATGGAAGAAAACAGTCTGCTGCTGGAAATGTTGTGCTTTTGGGTTTATACATTATTTATTTTAAGCTTGATGCGCATGTAGAGTCTACATGCAGGGTGGGTGTGGGTGGGAAAAGCAGCCTAGGGGAAGGATGCACGGGGGGGAAAGTAACCTAGGGGAAGGATTCAGGGGGGGAAAG
>QEPC01007467.1:1657558-1683352 GCA_003113815.1 Sphenodon punctatus
CCCCCCCCCGCATCCTTCCCCTAGGCTGCTTTTCCCACCCATCAAGCTATCTCACCAGGGCTGTCAGCACGACCGCCCTGGCGAGATCTTCCATTGCACCCATTGAGTGCAATGGAAAGGCTTTGCCCCTCCCTCCACAGCACATCCCATGCGTGCTGTGGATGGAGAAGCTCAGCCGCCCAAATCGCGTTTTCCATAGGAAAACGCTTTGAGCGGCTGAGCAGCTGAGCCTTTTTGTCCCTTCAGGGACCCACTCCCAGTGGAGTGGGTGGGTCCCCGAAGGGAAATGTTGCAACACAGTGACAGCTACAGCAGCCTCTTCAACAGCTTAGAGGCTGCTGTAGCTGTCGTAAGCAGTGTGGGGTTTTTTGGTGTTTTTTTTTTTTTTTAACAGATTAAGCCACGGCGGTGTTCCCCGCCGTGCTTTGTGGGGCACTGCCCCAAACGTCCTGCAGGGGGAGCCACCCCTGATCAAGACACAAAGATAAACAACTACAAATAAGAGTCTTCCTATGAATAATGGACTACAGGATGCAGATAGGGCCTGGGTTCATGATTTAAACGCAGTCTCAAAGAGTGGGCCTTTAGGCAGGGAGGTGGCCTGACACACCACCTCAGGAAGTTTGTTTCAAGCATATGGTGCAGCAAGGCAGAAAGTGCGGAGTCGGGAGTCGGTGATGGAGGAGAAGGGCACAGATAAGAGCATCTTGCCTGATGAACGGAGGTCACAAGTAGGGATGTAGGGAGAAAGGAGAGGTACTGAGGAGCTTCAGAGTGAAGACACTTGTAGATGAGTAGGAGATGCTTGAACTGTACACAGAAGTGGGTGGGGAGCCAGTGTAGTGACTTGAGGAGAGGGGTTACATGGTTGTAGGTGTGCAAGGAAGGTGAGTCTCGCAGCTGAATTTTGAATAGACTGCGGTGGAAATAAGTGGCTCAGTGGGAGACCCGTGAAAAGCAGGTTGCAGTAGTCTAAACGGGATGTGATGAGAGAATGGATTAGAGTTTTAGCAGTGTGTTCAGACAAGAAGGGACGGATTTTGGCAATATTACAGAGAAAGAAACCACAAGTTTTGGCAGTGTTTTGGATGTGAGCAGAGAAGGAGAGAGAGAAGTCAAAGATGACCCCAAGGTTGCAGGCTGAGGGGACTGGGAGGATGACACTGTTCTCTACAGAGATGGAGACAGTTGGGAGGGGTGATAGTTCTGGTACAGAGAGGTAGTATCTGAGAATCATCAGCATAAAGATGGTACTGAAAGCCATAGGAGGAGATCAGAGCACCAAGGGAACAAGTGTCGAGGGAGAAGAGAAGAGGGCCCAGAACTGAGCCCTGGAGTACACCAATTGATAGCAGGACTGCAGTAGAGGAGGATCCACCAAAGGATACACTATATGTGTGGTGGGAGAGGTAAGAGGAGAACCAGAATAGGACAGAGTCTCAAAATCCAAAGGAGGACAGAGTGTCAAGGAGCAGGTGCTGGTCAATGGTGTCAAAAGCAGAAGATAGGTCAAGAAGGATGAGGATAGAGTAATGGCCCCTGGCCTCAGCCATGAAGAGATCATTGGAGACTTTGACAAGGGCTGTCTTCATGGAATGAAGTAGGTGGAAGCCAGACTGGAGTGGAACAAGAATGGCCTGAGTCCCAAGGAAGTCCAGGCAGTAGGCATGAGCAGCACACGCTCAAGCAGTTTGGATGCAAAGGGGAGGAGGGATTTGGGACAGTAGTTAGCAGGGCAAGTAAGGTCCAGTGAAGGTTTTTTGAGGAGTGGTGTGACCACAGCATATTTGAAGGCAACAGGAATGGTCGCAGTGGAAAGTGATAAATTGAGGATGTGATGGATGGAAGGGATAACTACAGGGGAGATAGAACGGAGGAGATAGGTGGGGAGAGGGTCAGAGAAACAAGTGGTGAGTTTGGAGAAGGAGAGAAGGTGAGTGATTTCCTCCTTCGTAACTTCAGAAAAAGGAGGAAAGGGTAACAGGGGAACTCTAAGGACGTTTTTAGATGAGGTTTTACAAATCCAGTTTTACAAATAATGTGCGAGCCACCGGGCGCCATTGTTTTCAGTGGTGGCCTGCTACTTCCAGTATGCGTAAACGCTCCCTGTGCGACTTTTTAAAGAGTGGATTTGTAGATTCACTAGGTTCCCCTGCTCGTCTAAAAACACCCTAGGTGAATCTTTTGAATCTTGTCAGGGAAACAAATCAGCTAGAGCCTGGGCGGAGAGCGAAAAGGAGGAGGTAGTTTGGGTAGGGAGGTGAGTCTGGGAGTCTTGAGTAGGCAGGTGAATCTGACCCAATACAACACTTCTTATGGTCTTATGTTGGAATCCTTACATGTAGTTTGGGAACTTCTGTTCTATTGTGTGTGTAAAGATGATGGCTACCAGCTTGAGCTATGTATGACCAAGGAATACAATTCAAGACCCAAAACTGTTTTATAAAGTGAGGAGACACGGGGAGGCAAATGGAGAGGAAGGCACCTTATTATATTTGTGTTTCTTTTTGAGTAAATGAGTTACGTGTTTAGAAACTAAGGTGCAAAGAGCCGAACTTGGCATGGACAAGAGAAGAGAAAAGGCAAAAACTCATCAGTAACATTTGAGGTTTATATAGTCTCTGTGCTTCAGCCTTTTGAGGGAGCTCAAATTCTTGAGATGATCTGACATGTGGTTTGGTAGAGGACACAGCTTAATATCTTTTTCTCATCTAGTTATTATTAGAACTGAGTCTTCTAGCTTAAGGTTCAGTAACATTTGGACTGCATTTCACTGGACAAAGAAGAAAATATGAGATATCTTAATCTGGCATTTCTTAGCCTCATGCCCTTTAAAAGCAGAGCCTTTTAAGATTTACTTATAAGGTTAGCAGCATTGTTCTGATCTGTTGACCTATACAGCTGAGATAGGCATACTTGGATGACTCGAGGGGACTGTCACACCACTCACTATGACTAACATGAGGACTTTTTGTTTTGAATTCTCTTAATCTGCAATACTCTTTCTGGCAACCCTTTCTCTTCTACATTTTGGGAGCCAGAAATAAAATATGCTTCAATTGATTCTGTGGATAAAAACCCATCTGACGGTGGCACAGCGACCCGACACAACCTGGGGAGGAAAACCGCACTGGACGTGGGCTGGGCCAGGCCGCTGAACAAACATGACCTCTGCCAGGCCAGGAGATGAACAAATGTGCAGCCAGCTCTGCCCCCACGCTGTACCCAGTGCCCCGCCATGATAGGCAGCCATGACAGCCAATGACAGCCAGTCTCAACCCAGGCCTGTTTGGTGGCTCAAACAGGCTTGGAGGTTTTCCAAGGTCACAACCCGGGCTAGCTGCTGACATAGCCTAGGGCAGTCCCGGACCAACATCTGGCAGTGCCTGCACATATGTGCAGGTGAGGTGCAGGCCACAGCAGGCTGCTGTCACGTCTGTTTTTACCCTGTATCTCAAAGGCATGGTATTCAGCACCGGCAAACTGTGTCCTGTCTTCAGTAATGATTTTCTCCAGAATAGTAAAATCAGCAAAGACACCTTTCAGCTCTTTCTGTGACCATTACTTATGGGTTTCATAAGAAGTAGAATTTTATAAGGATAGAAAAATAGAAGTAACTACCTGATAGTTATCCCTCTCTTCTACACATACTACTCTTTCCAAGGCCTATTGGGTAGTGCAGTAGGCCTGAGATGTTCCTCGTGTTGGTTTGGTTTTGCTATGAGTAGCAGCGTAGCAAAGCTGTGGCAGACCTAAGCCGATGCCCCAATTATGGTCCCCTCAAGAAGCAGCTCTCCCAAGCCTACCCCCACAAAGGTGCCACCCTGACTCCTAGTAAGGCAGCAAGCCTACTAGGAAGGAAGTTTCAAGAGTTTGCAAGGCCAGCACTTCAACCTGCCCACTCTAAGGGCCTTTTTAAACAAGCAGGATTTAAACCGCAGTTTAAACCTGCAGCTCTTGGACACCTCCGTGGGGAGGGGAGGTTTTAGACGCTCCTCCGTGAACTGGAAGTCACCCGGGCACCATTAGAAACAGCAGCACTGGGTGACTTTCAGACGCGGCATAGTAATACCTAGATAATTCAAGGTCTGTACTACGCCACATCTCAAAACACCCGGGAGTCACCCGGTGCGCTGTTTCTAATGGTGCCCGGGCGGCTTCCAGTTCAGAGAGATGCATCTAAAGTCCTCCCATGAAGGTGTCCAAGAGCCGCAGGTTTAAAATGCGGTTCAAATCCTGCTTGTCTAAAAAGGCCCCGAGAACTTCCTTCTTGGTGGAGCCCTTTGCAAGCGCCTGAGTGCTACAACTTTTTCCGAGTGGGTGAGAACAGTGTTGGCCCCACTTCCTCCCCCACCCCTTCTGAAAATGTTCTACCAGTCCTCAAGTCAATTGCAGAGGGGTCCCCTAGAGTATGGGGCCTGGGCTCAACTGAGCCCCGCTTGCTCCATAGTAGCTATTCCCCTGACTATGAGAAGGTGTATTTGTGAGGGGGGGGGGCATAGCAGGCTGAGCGGATTCTAAGAGTTAACAGGCTCAATCCTTCCTGCTCCCAGCAACGCAAATGAAAGGAGGCCGACTGTCAGCACTGTGGCTGGAAGGTGTAAGCTGACTAGTCAGGGATAAAAATACAGAGCTCACTAAGAAAGGCAGACCACCAGGGGAATCTAGTGAACAGGGAGAAGCAGGAAGAAGTTTCCTCCAGCTAAAGAAAGGAATTTGAAAGGAAAGTCTGGAAGTCTGATGACAGAACCCATTTTATGCTATATTAGGCCGCTTTTAGATGAGACAAATTTTGCGCATGGTTGGTAAAAAATGTGCATGTTTTAATGCTCATTTAAACACCTAAACCATTTTAAATACGCATTTGCCATGAGCGTGTAAAAGTCAAAACCGTTTTGAATGTGGTGTTGTCTGATTCCAAACCTGTTTTCAGCCCCTTTGATGATCGGGGGATGCCAAAACAGGTTTTTTTAAAAATGCGTATTATTTAAATGCGCATTCAAAACGGTTTGGGCTTTTACACAATTATGGCAAATGTGCATTTAAAACGGTTTAGGTGTTTAAACAAGCATTAAAACACAGGCGTTTTTCACCAATTATGCACAAACTTGTCTCGTCTAAAAGCAGCCTTAGACTTTACATATTAAGGTGGAAAATTAAATAAACTCTGAGGAGTTTTTTGTTTTGTGGGGGTTTTTTTTACACAGCCAGAGCAAGAAGACTATTTTTATTGGGAAATCTGTCACAGAGGAGTTAACTAGGTTATTAGTCATGGGCCTCCAAGGGGGCTGCAATCACACAACTTCTTAAAAGAGGCAGTAGGGACTTTCCCATGCCCTGCGTGTACCATGTGCAACTTTCGCACACGTCCATGGAGACTACATTGTGCGAATCCCGTGCAGAGAGGGTGTGGGATTGTGGCCACCGTCCATTAAACAAAACTCAAGCTGCCAGTCCCACGGTAGTCTCTCAGAAAGGAAGCACAACAATAAGCTCGTTAATGAGGGATAGGGCAGTTATGTCTATATGGGAGTGGGAGATTCTAATAGACAAAGATGTTACAGAATCCAGTTGATGGAAACTGAAGACACACAAACAGTCTAGAAATAAGGTGCACATTTTGAATAGTGAAGGTAATTAACCACTGGGACAATTCACTTAGGAATGTAATAGATTCTCCATCATTTGAAATCTTTAAATGAAGACTGGATCTCTTTCTCAGTCCTAGTTCTCAGTATGAATCAGGAATTACTGGACAGAATTCTATAGTCACTGTTGTTTAGATAGTCACACTCAGTGGTCAGGTCATAGTGGACCATTCTGGCATTAACATCTGTTGATCTACCACTCTTAAAAGTGGTCAAAGAGAGGGTGGTTTTAGACAATTGTCGCCCCACCCATCACCCACCCATCATGCATGTTGCTGGGCTGCATTGGCACCCTATGCAGCCCTGGCTGCAATATGCATAATGGGTGGGAAGGCACTTGTCTAAAAACACCCAGAAAGTGTGAGTCTCTGCTCTTTTTCTCCTAAGACTTCAAAGGTTTTTTATTGTTCAAAAATACTTTTAACATACCACCAATCTCCAGTCCTCCTCAGTTTTCCTGGAAGATTTAATCAAGGTCTCAGACATGAAGGCACTGAGAGGTTGAAGGGCTGCTTGTTAAATCTTCAAATACAGCCCTCTCCTAAGAGTTTCTCTGGAATGGCATGTCTGATTCCATAATCTCACTAATTCTCTACTTATTCATAGGCTCTTTTATGAAATCAGGAAAGACGAGGCCTGAGAGTTCAAATTAATAATATTTTTGAGGGTGGGGGGGGGGGGGGGGGGGGAATCCCTGCATTCCAGGACTTTTTAATACATTGTGAATAAACAAAAGGTGGTATAACCTCCTTTTCCCACTTTGCAGGCATCCTTTAATATTTAATCAGTTATGGAGTTAGTCTTCATGCTGCTGAGAAATACTAACATGATAATAGCAACATACCTGCTCCAGATCCTCACAATAGAAGAACCTGAGTATGATTTATTGTCCAGCCCTAATTTTTAATCTTATATTTGTAAAAGACTAAACGCTGCCTATCTGTGAGCTCACACTAGCTAGCTACTGGTTGAGCTGTTGTGATGGCACGAAACATTAAGAATAATTCTTCTTGCTGTGAGGGAAGGATGACATTCAGAATCATTCCAGCTGCTTTGAGGGAGGGGGAAGGTGAAGAGGTGATGGTTAGATTACTGCTATTTAAAACTAACTGGCTAAATCTTTGGCAGTACCGCCTTAGTATTTATGTAAGAGCAGAAACTATTAGCAATCAGCCAATTGGAAGTACTATTCATCTGTCACTGAAAATCATTGACAATATGTGGAAATCACTGATAATCACTGGTGCTCATTTAACAACACTTACTAGTAATTGATCAATTAAAATTTCTGGCAGTCTCCAGCAGTCTATCACTGTAACACACATGCCCTTATGAGTCCCTGACAATTAGTTACAGATACATATTGGCAAAAATCCCAGTGAGAGTCACTGGCACTCACCAACAATCAATCACTAAAGGTCATGGATACCACATTCACACTTTATGGCAGTGCGACAGCGGCACTCCTGCGAGGAGAAGACATGGAGGCAGTCACAACTTCCGGTGTGAATGAAGTTTTGCCGCAACGATACTCACGAATGACAGGGCTGGCTCAAAATCCAATGGTCTTGTAAAGCCCCGTGGAACACTCAAAGTTGAAAAATGAAAGAGAAACAAAGTTTCCATAGGGTGTTCAGAAGGAAACTGGGTTTTTGCAAACATGTGCATGTTAGAACAGCATTCTCTA
Organism: Sphenodon punctatus; assembly: GCA_003113815.1. Lineage (NCBI taxonomy): Eukaryota > Metazoa > Chordata > Lepidosauria > Sphenodontia > Sphenodontidae > Sphenodon > Sphenodon punctatus. The sequence continues at coordinate 1,664,894 of QEPC01007467.1, forward strand.
GCCGATTTCTGGGCCTTTCATTGTTTATTAATCCAATAAATTATCAGAGAAAAATTCAGGTGGAATTAAAGCAGGAGAGAACCTTGAAAGTAATTGCTATTCATGAGATCATACTCAATGCTAATGGGAGTTACATGTGGACACCAAGGGAGTTTATCAAGCAATCTTGAAAGCCATTATTATAGAGAAGTATAATGGCATCCATAAATATTCAAAGGAGTTGTTGAACTACAGAAATGTCTGCACTTCACACCTCTGATTCACGGCTATTCTCATTCCATAGGGCATTATGCTGAATATCTGGGTCTCAGAAACTTACACCTGAAAATTTGGGCAACATCATTCATCTCCCCTTTCATAAAAGGTGGAATTAGGCTTACTCACTTCAGTGTATGTCACCACTGCCTCCAGCTGAAGTGTTATACCTATTCCTCAGTTTAGTTTAAGACTTATATACATGAGCACTTAACTCCATGAACTACAAAGTTATCATGCAATAAAATTAGTAAAGAGAATAGGTTTTTTTTGTGATCATGGCAACTCTGCTTTGCAGTAGTTTTCAGGGCAGTGTAGTTAGAAACCCCTGGTGGTCACAGGAATCACAACTCTGTTCCATATGAACTGTGAAATTGTTGTTTCTGTATACGCTTGTCTTGGATCAAGCAGTGTTTTCAGACGAAATGCTACTCCGCATGGCTACCCATGAGTCATGGATCCAGCTGCCCATCTGAAGGTGCAGCAGTTGGATGTGCGCTTCCATGAGTTACAAAGCAGACACTCATGGCCATGCACGGAGGCATGCTGTGAAATTCCGAGTGATCCATGCAGAGCAAGCCAAATCAATGCGTGGCAACAGGCAGTCACATAGCCCCTGCCTATATGAAAGGGGGCAGCTAGTCACACCGGCAGACAGGTTCACCAATACCATGGAGGCTCACAATCCCAAAGGCCAAGGCGAACCCACGGCTGTTCGCAGTCCATCCAACTCCATGGTCCCGCCCCCAGCCCTACCGAGACCCCTTAAGGGACACAAGTGAAATACCAAAACTCCATTGGGCCAAAGCACTGCAAGGGCCCAGTGCATACCAGACCCCCAGGGAGACAGAGGAGCAAACCCCAGAAGCTATGGAGGCTAGCAGCTCAGCCAGCCAGGTAAGCTAACACCACCTGTGGGGGTGGGGGCTGAATGAAGCAGCTGTTCAAGGTGAACAAGGAAACATGTGACCGTTATGTTGTCTGTTCACAGGCAAGTACCAGCACAGCCGCCACCACATCCACATCTTTACAGACCTAGCCACGCAAGGTGGCCCCCACACCCACCTGTTTGCAGGGCATGCCCTGGTCTAATGAAGAGACCAGGGTCCTCATCAGGCTGTGAGGGGGATCATTTATTATTTATTTATATATTTAGATTTATCCACCACCCTTCCCGCAAAGGCTTGGGACAGCTCACAATCAATAAAACAATAATAAAATTTAAACAATAAAAGCATAAGGTGAAGTTGGATCTTGTGAGATACTTCTGCAACGAAGCGATGTATACCAATGCATCTCCAAGCAGATGGTGCAGCTGGGATACAACAGGGACATGTCCCAGTGCCAGCAGCAAGCAAAGGACTTGAAGCATGGGTACAAGGCAGTCCACGACAACAACCTCAAGTCCAGCCATGCAAGGCAAACAAAGAATTAATGAAGAACTGGTCAGGTTCCTCTGCATGGATGGGGAGATAGTGGCCTCATGAACCTTCTTCAGCACCTTCATTGGGGGGTAGAAGTGGGTGAATACCCCTCCCCCAATGTCCAATCCCACCCCAACTAAGCCATCTGCATCTGACACACATACCCAACCCCCTGGAAGGCATGCCAGCAGGCAAGGGCCACATCTTACCCATTCCAGAGCTAGAGCCAGTATCCATTGACCCCAGCAGTGACACGTGATCCTCCACCTGCATCCCCTTGACCCAAAAAGCCAGCGCCTTCCCCACCCATGAAGCCAACAGGAGATATCAGAGGACATGGATGCCACCAATATCAAGAAGCCGGAGGAGACTGGTATTCAGCTCCTGACAAAGTCATGGTCTATAACCTTGACCTGCTGATGCATTTCAAGGGAAACAATTAGAACCTATAGCTGCACACTGATGACCCCAACAGAGTTGTGGGGTGTGGTGGTGACCGTGTGTTGATAAGTTCAAAGGCCGCAAGTACAAGAGTAATCAAGGAGAGAACAATAGGGAGTCCCTTATCTGTAGCATAGAAGGGGCTGCAATGAGCTTGCCTGGGAAGGAGCACAGCCACCCAGAACTAATGGCTAGTGGCGGCTGGTAGGTTCTAAGGCTGGTGGGGTGGAGGGCGGGGCCAATGGTAGATGGGGCCAACCTGAATTACAGTGATCAGATGATCAATATTCCTCCCTCCTCTTAGTAATACCAAGGGGTCACCCAACAGCAGCCATCAGAGAAATGCAGCCAAATGCACTACTGGTACTCTGAGCAGGAGCAGTGTGATCAGATGATATTCCTCCCTCCTGTAATGGGGCACCAAGCAGCAGACACCAGAGAAATGCATGCACTACTGCCACTCTGGGGAGGGGCAGTGTGATCAGATGATCAGGTGCTTACCCAGTGTCTGGCGGCTGTGGGGGAGTGGATGAGGGCAAGCCGACTGAAGCTGAATCCTGACAAGACGGAGATGATGCTAGTGGGGAAGGCAGTGGGGTTGGCGTCCCCCATCACTGATGTGGTTCACCCGCCACTGGTTCCCCAGGTTTGTAGTCTGGGAGTGCTCCTCGATTTCCAGCTCCGCCTGGATGCCCAGGTGGAGGCTGTGGTGAGGAGTGCTTTTCACCAGTTACACCTGGTTCGGCGACTTCGGCCATGTTTCAGACTCCGACCTGGCCACTCTCATCCATGCTTTCATCACCTCAAGACTGGACTATTGTAATGCGCTCTATTTGGGACTACCCATGGTGACTATTCAGAGATTGCAGCTGGTGCAGAATGCAGTGGCCCATCGGGAGCACATTACACTAGTGCTCCATTCTCTGCACTGGCTGCCTATAGTCTTCTGAGCTCAATTCAATGTGTTGGTGCTTACCTATAAAGCCCTAAATGGCCTGGACTCCATCTATCTGTAGGACCACCTCACTCCCCGGGCTGTGGATCGCCCCCTGTGGTCGGCCGGGGTCACCCTTCTTGAAGTCCTCTGGGTATCCCGGGGAGCGACTATGGAGAGGGTGTTCTCGGTGGCCACACCAAGACTGTGGAACTTCCTCAGGTGGTCCTGGACCTCTCCTCTTTTCAACGTCAATGTAAGACCTGGCTGCTCCACCAGGCTCTTGGTGAGGGAAGACAGGTGAGGAATGGGGGGGACTGGGTTATGCCTCCTGCAAATGATTTGTTTTATTATTTATTTTAATATTGTACTTATTTATTTATGATGTTTTATTGTAGTTTTATCATCATTTATTAGCCACCCTGAGCTGCTTTAGTAGGAGGGGCGGCATATACATTTCAAAATAAATAAATGAATAATAATAATAATAATAATCCTTCCTCCTCATAGTAATACTAAGGGGGCACCCATCAGAGAAATGCACTAGCCACTCTGGACAGGGGTAATGTGATGTGATGCTCAGAAACACTAGCGTGCAGCAAGTCAAGATAAGATGAGGGCGGGGAGAAGAGGCCCCTGAATATGGGGTCTCTCCCTGCCTGGGCCTGGAACTGAAAAAAACCCAATTCAAACCATGCATTTCATGATCCATGACTCCCACACAATAAAAGCACCCAGAAACAACCAGCATGCAGCAAGTCAAGATAAGATCAGAGCAGGAAGAAGAGGCCCCTGAATTAATCTGGGGCCTCTCCCTGCTTGGGCCTGGAACTGAAAAAAACTAATACAAACCATGCATTTTTTGTTCCACATAAAATGCAGGGCAAGAGAAAGCACACAGCACAAGCAGAGAGGCAAGCGAAATAACAATAAAATAAATTTCCTGCAGGGAGCAGCACAAAGAAACACTGAAACAGCCACCATGAAGCAAAGTGGGGGGAAGGAGGAAAAGAAACTAAAGAAACTAAAAAACTAAAACAACATTTAAACGATGCATTTCTTTGCCCCCCACAAAACCCAAGGTAAGAAGGCATATATAGCCACAGGCAAGAAGAAATCATAATAGAATTACTTTCCAGCAGGGAGCAGCTGCAGGCAGAAACAGACAATGCCTGGGTACTGGAAAAAAGACCCAACCAATTCAAGCCATACATTTCTTTGTGCCACAAAAGCCCCTTCACCGCCTAAATGGCGGCGACGGGCTAATTGTCGCCCCCCCCCTTTCATTCCTGGAGGGGAGACTCAGACTGGGCCGCGCAGCGGATGCCTGTTGGAAGGTTCCGCTGCGGTAATGTGTTGAGGCTGTCGGGCAATGCGCATTCGCTGAAGTGCTGCGCTGGGGAATTTCTTGGAGGCATGCCCCTTTTAGGCAGGGCGCACCTCCTGTTATCCGCACAGAGCAGCATTCAGAGCGTGGAGGCAACGAGTCAGCAGCAAGGACCCCCTTGCTGCTGGATTGCTGTGGCCTTGTCCATGTGGAAAAATGGGAAAAGCCCGAAGGAAGGGGAACAAGGGCAAGCCTCCGGCAGCCACTGGAACGAGTCGGGATGGCACGGCACGGCTGGCGAGGGAATGCAGCATGACTGAGGGGGAATCCCTCCCCTCCAGGGAAGTGATGTTTTCGCCCCTCATGGTGTGTCAGGCCCGCGTGCGGGATTGATCCTGCACTGGGGCCTACAGTGGGGGTTCCCCAAAAGGGGTGGGTGAGCAGGGAGGGGGAACACTTCCCCCCCCCATGGAGTTGCATGGCAGCGCAGGAAGGGGTGAGAACACTCGGGCCCGTAATGCGGCAACCCCAGGAACTATAGATGAGGAGGGGAAGGAGGTGTTTCCTCGCCCCCTCACAGTGGCCAGTTGCCTTGCCCCCTTAGAAAGGGGTGAGAGGGACCCGGTCGGGCCTGCCCCAGTGGAGCTTTGAAGAGGCACTGCAGCGGGGCAGGCGGATTGTCACCCCCCCGCGCGGTACCGTGATGGGATTGAGGGGGGAGTTTGCCCCAACCTAACTGGATCTCATTGGGAGGCACCAAACCAAGGTCAGGACGGTGCCCCCCCGGTGGCTGGAACTAGTGGTCAGCAAGGGAACCCGGTTTCAAATAGGGGATCACACAGGGAAGCTCTGCGGCAGCTCTCTGGACATGAAGGAACCTACTTACCCCCGCTGGGTTAGGTAGAAACCGGTACCGGCGACTAGGGATGGGCGAACACGGTTCGGTAGTTCGGTGTTCGGCCCGAACTCGGCCTGTTCGGACAACCGAACATGAACACGAACACAAACACACCGAACACCGAACAACGAAATGGCGAACACACCGAATAGAACCGAACACCGAAAGACAAAAATGGCGAACACACCGAACGGAACCGAACACCGAACGACGAAATGGCCGAACAGTTCGTTCAATTCGAATCGCGTTCGGTTGTGTTCGGGTGGCTAAAACATGGTCTTCTGTCAGGTCACTGGAAGGCCAAATGTAGCAGGGAGGGGGAAGTCATTTGACTCAGCTAGGAGCAGACTTCCAGGCACCAGGGGTGGAGGGTGGAGAGTGGCTTGGAGTAGCAGCCAGCCTGATGAATCACCATCTCTTTTCGCCTCAGACCACTGGCTTGGCAGTCTATGATTGGCCACGGGCTAGGCTGCACGGAGCCAATGGGGCTGATTTGAGGCGGGCGCAGCAAGAAACAAAACTGTCTGCCTCCCCCCTTCCCAATACCTTCTGAGCTAGTCACTGTTCCTGAGCAGCAGGCGTTTCAGAAGGCTCCCTCACCCAGCATTTTCCAGCTCCCCAATCCATTGCCATCCTCCTCCTATTTCACCCATCCAACCCATCTACCCCCATATTCTCATTTATTTACATTAGCTTTGATAGATTTAGTTGTTATTTTTTGTTTTTATCCCTCCCTGTGTTCAATCTTCAATCTTCCTCCTTCCCTCCCCCCTCCATTGAATATTCCCTCCCCATTCCCTTCCCCTGTTTTTTTGATTCATTAGAGTAGTAGTATATTATTAATTTATAGATTGATTTAGGTTTCATTTCAGTTTTGTACCCCTCCTTGTCTTGTTTGTGATTGCCCCCCAACCCCCATCCCATATATTCATAGGTAGATAGATAGGATTAGGTCGATACATTTTTGTTTTGACATAGTAGGAGTAGTTTAGTTTAAGGTTTACTGATAGAGATAGAGTTTACTGTTTTCTGTGATTCAGCTTTAGGGTTTGTTGGAGTTATTCATAGCATTTAGAATACATTTATTAGTTAGGTAGTTAGTTAGTTATTAGTGTAGATATAGAGATATAAATATTTGATAAAAAAATTCAATAAAATTTTTTTAAAAAATTATATATTAAAAAACATTGTTTTTTTCGGGAGAAATGGAGAAGGGAAGGAGAGGCCGATCTGCTGCCCGTAGGGGAGGCAATGGGGCACGTCCCAGAGGCCGTGCACGAGGAGCGGCAGCAGGCAGCAGCAGTAGCCAGAGGCAGAGCGCCTCACCCCCTCCCAAAATCAGGAGGCCTGCTTTAGGGGCCCAGGGTGCTCTGCAACGTCTCCTGGCAGTGCCCTCCACTGACACTCAGGGCACTGGAAGGCCTGCAGGACTTGAGGCTCAGGCTGCTGCATCTGTGTCTGCTGTGCGTGGTGATGGAGCAGGAGCTGGGGCTGCTTCTTCTACCGATGTTCCTCCAGGGCCACCAATGTCCCCCACAGTCGAGGAAATCCCCAGTAGCCCAGAGCTGGTGGATCCCACCCCGGCTGCTAGAGGCAGGGCCCGATCCCCGGGCAATGCCAGTACTAGGGACTGGGAGAGGAGGAGTGGCAGCAGCGGCAGCTGCAGCAGCACTAGCAGCCACAGAGGGGGGCACAGGGAGAGTGCCAGCAGCATGGCGGGCACGGGCAGTCTACCCTCCGGGTCCCAGTACTCCCCTTCTGGGGACATCGCCATGATCGCTGGGGACAGTGAGGAAGAGGCAGCAGTCAGTGACACTAGTGCCGCAGAGGATATCTATGTCCATGAGGCAATGTCTGACCCTCCTCCTCCCAGAGCTGCATCACCACCAGTGCCACAAAGTTCTCCCTCTCCCAGCAGCACTGGCAGCAGCACGTCTGCCGGGGCGGGCAAGAAGGCAGCAGGAGGGGGAAAAAAATCCACTGTCTGGGAGCATTTTAAGCAGGTGAGGGCAGATGATCCCAGAGAGGTGCAGTGCACGCTGTGCCAAAAGGTGGTGAAGCGTGGGCGGGCGCTTGCCAACCTTGGCACAACTGCAATGGCCAGGCACCTGAAGGCATGCCACAGTGCTGTGTTGCTGAGCGGGAAGGCAGGCGAAGTGGATGCCAGCGGGTTCCCGACTCCAGCGGCCAGTCGCCCGGCCCATTCAGCGGGCCAGCGTTCTGCAGCTACTGCTGCTGCCTCTACCAGCAGCAGGAGCATTATGGGGGCAGAAAAACTGCAGGAGCCTCCCCAGCAGCACCGCCAGTCCACCATGGAGGAGATGGGGTGGGGCGATGTGTCGAGGCCATCGGCAGGGCGCCGTGGCACAGGCTTCCAGGAAAAAGGCAAGCGCCTGGTTGCCGAGATGATTGCCCTGGATGGCCAGCCCTTCTCCATTGTGGAGGACAAGGGCTTCCAGCGTCTGCTTGCGTTCCTGGCTCCCAACTTTAAGCTTCCTTCCCGCTCCGCCCTGAGTCGGACTGTGGTCCCACAGTTATATAGGGCTTTGAAGGAGCGGGTGAGGGAGCAGCTTGCAGGGGCTGGGGGGGCAACGGTCCACTTCACCACGGACCTGTGGTCCTCCAGGAACGCCCAGCATGCCTACCTGGCAGTGACTGCACACTGGTGGCAGGACGCAAAGGCAGTGCTTGGCAGTGGCAGGAGGGGACCTGAAGCAGGGTATAGGTGGGCCCTGCTTCAGTCCCAAGTTATGGACAGCTCCCACACCGCAAGGAAGGTAGAGGCAGCCCTGACCACCATGGTGAGGGAGTGGCTCACGCCAGGCGTGGCCTTCACCAAGGGGTGTGTGGTCACGGACAACGCGGCCAATATGCTTAAGGCAGTCCGTGACGGGGGGTTCACGAGTATCCCTTGCGCCGCACACACCCTCCACCTGGTGGTGAAGGACGCTCTGGGCTTGGGTGATAAAGGCATTGGGCCAGGCACCCTTAGCTCCCTGGTCGAGCGGGGGAGGAAGCTGGCGGGCTTCTTCAACCGCAGCGTGAAGGGCAGCGAACTCCTCCGGGAGAAGCAGGCTGAGCAAGGGTCCCCGGTGCACACCCTGATCCAGGATGTCTCCACCCGGTGGAACTCCACCTTCCTGATGCTGGAGCGGCTTCTTGAACAGAAAGCCGCCCTGCATCAGGTGGAACTGGAGACAGACATCGAGTCACCTCCAGGGTACAACAGGGAGGAATGGGATATTATATCCCAAACCGTCTCTGTCCTGAGACCATTCCTGGCCGTCACGGAGACACTGAGCAGCTCCACTGCCACCCTCAGCCAGGTGACCCCGCTGGTGCATAGTCTCCACAGCAGCCTGGATGAGATTCTTGGGGCGGTGGGGCGGGATCGTGGCCCTCAGGGCAGGAGAATGTGCGACGAGGCGATGGAGCTAGCCGACAAGTTGAAGGCGGGCCTGAGCGCTCGCTTTGGTGACCTCCTGCGCCGGGACGAATATGTCCTGGCAACCATGCTGGACCCCAGGATCAAGGGCAGCATGGCACGGGAAAGTGCGCACTATGGCCTCCAGAAGGGGATGCTGGTCGATAAGGTCAGGCAGGCAGAGCGGGCCATGCAGCGGGATGCCCCTGGGGATGGTGGGAGTAGGAGCAGCGACCCTCAGCCATCTGGGTCTATCCCTGCCTCCAGCAGCAGCAGGACCCTTACTGCCAGCAGCTCCTCCTCTGTTCTGTCCACTCAGGGGAGCATGGGGACCAGCAGCACAAAAGGGCAAGCAGCGTGGCTGAGGGCAGTGGGGCAGGTGGTGCCCACCCAGAGCTACCGGAGGGAGTATGATGGCGCCTCAGCAGCAGTGGAGACCTATCTGGAGGAGGAGCCTTGCATAGAACCCGGCAGCGATCCCTTGGCCTACTGGGCCAGCAAGGCCCAAGTGTGGCCGGCCCTGTCCAAAGTGGCCAAGGGATTCCTGTCCTGCCCACCAACCAGTGTCCCCAGCGAGAGGGTGTTCTCCATCGCGGGGGACATATGTTCCCCGCACCGCCTGAGACTGGGGGCCAAGTTGGTGGAGCAGTTGCTCTTTCTCAAGGTGAACCTTCCGCTGCTGGGATTCCCGGAGCTGCCCCTGGACAAAGAGTGATGGTGCAGTGGCACACGCCATCCATCCCATGCCAGGGGCAGTCGTGGGACAGGGCTCCTCCTCCTCCATCCAGGGCTCGGCTGCAATAGTACTGTGCTGCTGAGGTGCTGTCCCTCCATCCCAATGCTTGCACCCACCCTGCCTCTCTCTCTTTGCCTCTCTCTCTCTCTCTCTCTCTGCCTCTCTCTCTCTCTCTCTCTCTTACTAGACGGCCTAGGCCGCCTTATCTGACTGACCTCATGATGCAGGCTGGGCCTAGGAAACCAAACAAACAAACTGTAAGTCTGCCACCCGGCTTATGACTACCCAATTCCTCGTGGGGCAGAAGCTGAATGACAAACCCTCTCCCCTTTCCAGAAAGAAAAAGAACAGCTTTAAATAACATTTAACAATTTAATTAACACTTAAATAACCAACCTTAACTTAACACTATATACTTAACACTATAAAAACAGAACAACAACAAAACAACATTTCAAACAAAAGCAAACATGAAAAGGAAACTTAAAAAACACAAGCTAAGAGTCTCTGTCTCAATGGCCACTGCCACTGGGCCTGTCAGTCTCAGAGTGCCCCCCCCGTGTTTGGGGAAAAGGCAGGATGTCTTCCGGCGGCTGGCAGTCCAGAGGGCAGGCCACCGTGGAGGGGTCGAACCCGCCGTTCTGCACGGCATACTCCAGCGCCGCGGCGACATTGTTGTGCCACCTGGAGAGTGCCTGCTGGTAGCCACGCAGGCATTGCTGCTCGGTGGCCACATACTGGCCGTAGGCCACCACCCGCCGCTTCTCAGAGCGCAGCGCCCGCGTGCGCTCCAACATGCACTTCTCCAGGTTGGCGGTGGAGCGGTCGACCTCCTCCGTGTGGCGCCGTGCCGAGCGACGCAGCTGCTCACTCGCTTCCCTCAGGTCCTCATCCTCCGTGACATCGGGGCTCTCGACGGTGAGGGTAGAGGCGGAGGGAGGGGAAGGGCGTGTATGCCTCCTTTTGCGGGAGGCCTTCCCCCCCCTTTGGCGTGGTGGCTCCACGGCAGGTGCAGCAGCTGCAGTGGCACCGGCAGAGTCCTCATCTTCCACCTCGCCTGCCCGCCTCACCCGGATCTTGTGGGTGCCCTCAATGTGCGTGAGCAGCCCCGATGTTGTGCCCTCCCTCTGCCGCCGGAAGACTTTACTGCAGATCTAGAAAGAGCAGAAAAAGAAAGGAACATTAGCATTATTATTATTATTATTATTATTAGCATTTATATAGCACCAGCGATGTACCTGGTGCTTTACAAAAAACTAAGATAGACACGGTCCCTGCCCCAGAGAGCTTACAATCTAAAGATCTGTCTTTATGGTCTGTCTAAATGGTCTGTCTCTGTCAAGCCCTGCCTGCATTCTGTCTCCACGAGTGGGTGGACTGGGTGGCCATCCAATCTGTCCTTGCAGGGGACTTTCATTCCTAACAGGTCAGAGGGTAATCCTCCATCCAATGGGTGCTGCTGCTGCTGCTCCTACCAATATGCCTCTTTTCAGCTCACTCACTCACTGTTCCACGGGCTCTGTGCACGAGCAATCCAATGGGTGCTACTGGGCGGCCTAGTGAGTCACCACTGGGCAAGGCTCGACCACTTTGCAGAAACTTGTTGCGATCTAGAGAGTATGTTGCAATGAAGCCTGCAGTGAAGCCCCACACGACATACCTTGCATGTGGCGATTCGGTCGTCCTTCGAGAAAAAGCGCCAGACGTCCGAGGACTGGCGCTGGGGAGGCGAAGATGGTGACCTCCGCCTCGGTGTCCTGCGGCGACTTGTCCTCCTCTGCCTCCGGGGGCTGGTGGAAGCAGGGCTGGCCTCGGGAGCAGAGGAGTCCGATTCCTCTCTGAAATGGGAATACATAAAAAACCAAGTTAATATCACGCATTTAATGATGATGCCTCTAATCCTCCCTCCTTCTGGGTGCTAGGGACGGCAACTAAAAATAACATAAAGCACGTGCAAATCCTGCCATCCCAGGGCTGCTAGGGGATGCTGCTGCTAGATGCTAGAGCAACTGAAAAACCACCCCTTGCTGGCACGTGCAAATCCTGCCATCCCGCCCCTGGCTGGCACACTCTAACTCCCGCCCCTGGCTGGCACACTCTAACTCCCGCCCCTGGCTGGCACACTCTAACTCCCGCCCCTGGCTGGCACACTCTAACTCCCGCCCCTGGCTGGCACACTCTAACTCCCGCCCCTGGCTGGCACACTCTAACTCCCGCCCCTGGCTGGCACACTCTAACTCCCGCCCCTGGCTGGCACACTCTAACTCCCGCCCCTGGCTGGCACACTCTAACTCCCGCCCCTGGCTGGCACACTCTAACTCCCGCCCCTGGCTGGCACACTCTAACTCCCGCCCCTGGCTGGCACACTCTAACTCCCGCCCCTGGCTGGCACACTCTAACTCCCGCCCCTGGCTGGCACACTCTAACTCCCGCCCCTGGCTGGCACACTCTAACTCCCGCCCCTGGCTGGCACACTCTAACTCCCGCCCCTGGCTGGCACACTCTAACTCCCGCCCCTGGCTGGCACACTCTAACTCCCGCCCCTGGCTGGCACACTCTAACTCCCGCCCCTGGCTGGCACACTCTAACTCCCGCCCCTGGCTGGCACACTCTAACTCCCGCCCCTGGCTGGCACACTCTAACTCCCGCCCCTGGCTGGCACACTCTAACTCCCGCCCCTGGCTGGCACACTCTAACTCCCGCCCCTGGCTGGCACACTCTAACTCCCGCCCCTGGCTGGCACACTCTAACTCCCGCCCCTGGCTGGCACACTCTAACTCCCGCCCCTGGCTGGCACACTCTAACTCCCGCCCCTGGCTGGCACACTCTAACTCCCGCCCCTGGCTGGCACACTCTAACTCCCGCCCCTGGCTGGCACACTCTAACTCCCGCCCCTGGCTGGCACACTCTAACTCCCGCCCCTGGCTGGCACACTCTAACTCCCGCCCCTGGCTGGCACACTCTAACTCCCGCCCCTGGCTGGCACACTCTAACTCCCGCCCCTGGCTGGCACACTCTAACTCCCGCCCCTGGCTGGCACACTCTAACTCCCGCCCCTGGCTGGCACACTCTAACTCCCGCCCCTGGCTGGCACACTCTAACTCCCGCCCCTGGCTGGCACACTCTAACTCCCGCCCCTGGCTGGCACACTCTAACTCCCGCCCCTGGCTGGCACACTCTAACTCCCGCCCCTGGCTGGCACACTCTAACTCCCGCCCCTGGCTGGCACACTCTAACTCCCGCCCCTGGCTGGCACACTCTAACTCCCGCCCCTGGCTGGCACACTCTAACTCCCGCCCCTGGCTGGCACACTCTAACTCCCGCCCCTGGCTGGCACACTCTAACTCCCGCCCCTGGCTGGCACACTCTAACTCCCGCCCCTGGCTGGCACACTCTAACTCCCGCCCCTGGCTGGCACACTCTAACTCCCGCCCCTGGCTGGCACACTCTAACTCCCGCCCCTGGCTGGCACACTCTAACTAAAAAACTAATACAGCCTTTCTTGTCTTAAAAGTAAAAGAAAGGTTTACAAACCTGGCAGGAATCACTGTTGACGAGCCCCCCGCCTCGTCCGAGACGGAAGACACAGCGGCAGAGGCAGGGGCAGCGGCAGCGGCAGGGGCAGGGGCAGGGGCAGCGGCAGCGGCAGCGGCAGCCGCCTCCTCCTCCTTCTCCTCCGCAGCCGCCAACTCCTCCGCCGTCAAGCGTGGCCACACCCGGCAGATTCGGCCACCCTGGTGAAACCGCTTCATTTTTTGTTGTTTTTTTTAATTATTTTTTTTCAAAGCACACAGTCACACACCACAGTCCAACCCACAGTCCAACAACACACACCAACCCACCCAAACACATAGCACAGCCAAAACCAACACAACAATCGCCAAAACACACTACACAAGCAGCCACCAAAACAAACACACACCCTCTCGCCTCACTCACGCACACGCACACGAATTTCCGGCGCGACGCCGATTTTACGGCTTCCCACGATCTCGCGATATTTCTGGCCGAACGGCCGAACGCGAACGCGCAAACCACCCGAACACCGAATGACCGAACACGAACGCACAACCCGATGGCGAACGAACCGAACGGCCGAACACGAACGCACAACCCGATCGCGAACGAACCGAACGCCCGACCACGAACGTACGACCTGCCTGAACAACCGAACACGAACGGCCGAACACGAACGCCACTGAACCGAGCGGGCGAACACGAATGACCGAACACGAACACACGAACCAAACGCGGCCGAACCGAACTGCTGAACACGAACACACGAACCGACCACGGCCGAACCGAATGGCCGAACACGAACCGCGATCTGTTCGCCCATGCCTACCGGCGACCCAGAGGGAGTGCCTGGGATGGTTCTGTACTGCCAGGGGGCAGGGAGCATAACAAGGGGGCAGGCCCACAGGCCTGGTGGGCCAAGGTGCACTATATTCACAGGTAATGAAGGACCACCGCCGGCAACCAAGAGGAGGATGCAGGGCACAGAACAGTCAGATGGACTGTCAGATTAAGAGATGTGGCGAAGGATCCTGGCATTGGAGGCCAAACTCTATGGGGATAGTGGAGAGCAGCTGGTACCACACACAATGGGGAGGCCTGAAGCGGAGACGGGCGCAGAGCTCAGAAGCATCAGGGTGACCCCCTACCCCGGGTCAGTGCAACATGCAAGTCAATGACAGGACGGGGGGCGAGAGAGGCCCCCAACATGGGTGGGGGGATGGGCCCCCAATACAAGACAGCAACATACAAATACTTGGGGCCCAAGCCACCAGCTCCTCGGCCTCGTTGGTTCAGCCTATGGTCTCGCAGTTAGCTTACCTGAACGAGGCATGGGTATGGGTTACGCCCACAGTTTTGCAGGGCCTTCTCTTACCAGCGAATGCCCCAACGGGAGCAGTGGAAAGAGTAGAGGACAGGACTGGGATGACAGTGGGAGCCCCCGTTTCGGGGACGGTTCCCATCATGGTGGAGGTTGGTACCTCAACAGCAGGGTCAGACCGGCACCCTCCCCCTTCACCTGGGGTGGCTATTCCCAGCATGGCAGCTCGCTTCGGGGAACACCTCCTCCCGGCCACAAAAGAAAAGATCTTAAAAGGCGAATATGTTGATCTTTTTGCCCTACTCTTCAGTGATCCAATAGTGGATCACGTGGACCAAGAGGAAGAAAAGGAAAAAGAAAAATTTTGCTGCCCAAAGGTGGACCATGGACCACTGCATTTACGATATATATGGGGGTCATCCTACAAGCCAAACCGGACAGGGGGTTGGAATTACATAAATAGTCCGATATAGTACGGAGGTCTTATGGTTCGGGGCTGGCAGGAGCTTGGATACACTATGATGAGGCGTTTTGTCATAGGGCTGCCAACACACCAGGACTTCGATGGGAGCTCATGCTCCTGACCTATGGTTAGAGTGCATGATCGACGCCACCAATGTGCCTCGAGCAGACAGTGGTCATCCCTTAGTACACAGCAGCGTAGCACCGGCGAATGATCCGTTTCAGGTGGATAGCCGTAAGGGGTTTCAGGGAGGACCCAGTCCATGCTGGGCATACAACCGGGTGGGCCGTTACAATCGAGGAGCATGTAAATTTTGGCATGGGTGTTCGAATTGCGGCAGGGGGCACCCAGCAACCATGTATTTTCGGCCCAAACAGAATTGGGGAGGAGGGAGGTATGGACAAGGTCCAGGCAATGGTAAAGGTGGACAAGGACCCACGACTGGAGCCCGTTCTGCAAAAGGGACCAACTCCAGTCAAAGCTGAGGGACTGGAAGCCACACTCAAGGGGCACCCCGACCAGAATGAGGTGGCTTACGTAGTACAGGGGTTTAAACAGGGATTCCTTATTCCAGCAGGGGTGGTGCCACTGCATGGGACAGTGAGCAATTTAAAATCTGTGCAGGGCCTGGAGGGTGTTGTATGAAACAAAATAATGAAAGAAGTAGAGGAAGGTCAGGTTATGGGCCCATTTAGTCAACCTCCCATGTCCAATCTGGTAATCTCCCCCTTGGGTATAGTGCCTAAGAAGGCAATGGGTGAGTACCATTTAATACATCACCTGTCATACCCGTGGGGAAACTCGGTGAATGATGCAATACCCAAGGAGTTAACAACAGTCAAGTATGCATCATTCGACATGGCGGTGGAAAAGGTGAAGGCCATGGGTAAGGGAGCCCTCTTGGCAAAATGTGACGTTAAGTCAGCCTATCGCCTGCTCCCGGTCCATCCGAGCAGTTTTCATTTACTGGGTTTCCAATTTGAAGGGATGCATTACTATGACCGAGCCATGCCAATGGGGTGCTCTATCTCCTGTTCGGCATTTGAGCGGTTTAGTTCTTTGTTGGAGTGGGTTTTCAGGCAAAGATTGAAGGCTGGAGACGTGACAAAATACTTGGATGATTTCTTGATAGTAGGCCGCCCGGTGGTGGAGGAATGCACCACTGCCTTGCGGGTATTTCAGGAGACGGCCCATGAATTGGGCATCCCACTAGCCCCAGAAAAGACAGAGGGACCGGCAACAAAACTCACTTACCTGGGCATAGAACTCGATACAGAGGTGTCAACTTCATGATTGCCGAAAGAGAAGTTAGAGGCCTTGAAAGGAAAGATAACTGAATGTTTGGCGGCTCGTAAGATCATGGTCAGAGCACTACAATCACTGATTGGCAGCCTAAATTTTGCATGCTGCGTAGTGGCACCAGGGAGGGCTTTTTTATCCAGGTTGTACACCAAATTGAGGGGAGACCAGGCGCCTCATCACTGGATACGAGTAACCCGGGAGATGAGACTGGACATGGGTGTATGGCTCCAGTTCCTTGAGAAGTTTAATGGCGTTAGTTTTTGGAGGAAGAAATGGTTAATTGAGGCGAGCTTACAAGTGCATTCAGATGTGGCTGGTGGTCAGGGATTCGGGGTGTATTTTAGGACACACTGGTGCGCTGCACCTTGGCTGGAGGAGTGGCATGCCAATGGGGTCACTGGGGACCTCACGTTTCTCGAATTGTTCCCTATCGTGGTTGCAGTTTTACTATGGTTGGGGCAGTTTGCTAATCGTGCGGTACTATTTTGGTGCGACAACCAAGCGGTAGTCCATATACTCAACATTCTCTCATCATGATCCGAGAGGGTGATGAGCCTTGTCATGAGGTGTTTAAAAAATAACATATTGTTTAAGGCAAGACATGTTCCGGGAATCGATATTGGGATAGCTGATGCCCTTTCTCGGTTCCAGATGAACCGCTTCCGGGAATTGGCACCAGAAGCCAGAGCTGCCCCGGACCCCTTGCCAACAGAGGTAAGGAGCCTTGGGAGATAAAATTACGGAACATCGTGCAGGGTTCCCTTGCCCCTAGAACACAGAGGGCTTATGATAGGGCATTGCACGAATTTCAATCCTTCAGAGTTGGGAAAGGGTGGGGGACAGGGTTCCCCATTACTGAACGAGAGGTGATACAGTTTGTAATGACCCTGAAGGATAATGGGCTGGCAGTTAACACTATTGCCGGAAAAGTTGCAGCCCTGAAATTCACCAATTGGTTACAGGGTCATCCTCCCCCAGATAAAGGTTTTTATTTGAAACAGATGTTCAAAGCATGGTCAAGGATGCCAGCCCCCTTGACGCTCAGTAGAGCACCAATCATGACTCCTATTTTGGTTAGACTAGTAGGGGCCCTTCCTAAGATATGTTATGATATATTTGAGGTCCAGTTGTTCACAGCAGTGTACGCAATTACATATTTTGGCAGTTTTTGAATTAGTGAGGTGGTAAGTACGTCAAGCATGGCCACCGCTGATCGAGCATTGGCGGTAGAGGACGTTACCTGGGCCCTGGGGCGGGTAACATTATGGCTAAGGCGTTCTAAGACTGACCAGAAGGGCAAGGGGCACAATCTCAAATTGTTTAGGAGTGGTATAGGAGTCATCTGCCCTGTGACCCAGTTGAGACGTTACCTCAATATGCGACTGCAATGTTCAGGTTATTTGTTTATTCACAAACAGGAAAACAGTATGACGAGCCATCAGTTTACTGCAGTTTTACGTACAGCACTTCATCAGTTAAGTTTGCCTGCTCATGAGTTTGGATCTCATTCATTCAGGATTGGGGCGGCCACAGCTGCAGCAGCAGCGGGTTTACCCAAGGAAGCCATCAAGGCAGTGGGCAGGTGGCGGTCAAGAGCTTACAAGAAATATGTGAGGACAAAGAACTAATATGCTCATTGTTTATCGTCAGGAAGGCAACCTCCGGTAGCAGAACGAAGAGAGGTATGCATCGTGGGCCACAGCCTGGTGCGTTGGGCCAGTAGAGCTGCCTTATAGATCCTATGGGGATTGCATCTTGGTTTGGCTGCACGGGTCCGGCTTTGGTGGAAAGGGCGGAGTGGCATGTGGTGGAACCAACTGCTCCCGCTGTTGTTTGAATCAAGGAATTTCCCAATACCGCATATCTTAGTGATCCACCTAGGTGAAAATGATTTAATTGATAGGAAGGGCGTAAATTTGATAATCCAAATTAAGAGGGATCTGCTGTTAATTAGAAATAAATTCAGGGGAGTGCATATAATTTGGGCAAATTGGTTGCCAAGGGTTAATTGGACTAGGGCAGAGAAGCCAGGTAGGATAGATAAAACCAGAAGGGCCGTTAACAGGGAAATAGGCAAATGGGTAATAAATCTTGAAGGAACTGTCATTAAACATCAGGGAATAGTGCATACCCGACCTGAACTTTATCGACAAGATGGGGTTCACTTGTCTCAGAATGGGAACAACATGTATTTGGCTGCCCTGGCTGGGCATTTGGAATCCCTATTGTTTTAGGTGGTGGGGGTCGGAGTGATTTGTAACCACTCCTTTGTGGCAGGGGTCCAGTATGCTATTATAGGTTAAATAGGAATAAGTTAAGATATTGAGTCATCTCCTTAAGAGATGGGAGTAGTAAGGGGGACACTAGTCATCAAACTGATCGTTATCAGTTTGACAGGTCTACGTCACCGGAAGTCCC
>QEPC01007467.1:1686579-1706038 GCA_003113815.1 Sphenodon punctatus
AAACTGTTTTGCTGGGGCTTTAATTTTTTTGACATTGCAGCCATTTTTAAATGGCTGCAATGCAAAAAAAACCGGTACACCGAAATCCGGTACCGGGTCCGGATTACCGGGTCGAATCCGGTAATGCCGGTACGCCCGATACCGGCATTATCGGATACCGGTAGATCCGGAATTCCCATCCCTAGTGTTAAGGCTCCCACCTTAACTTCCACACCATGTAAGCAGTAAACATGTTGTATGACTTCGCATACTGTGCTCGCTTACAACTTAGGCTCCATGCCCCCACACTTGGCCTTGGTCTTTCAGCTTCAATCCTCTTCCTTTGCAGGCTGGGGGCAACACTAAAGCTAGTACGGTACGCTCCTCCCTGTCTAGTATTACATCGGTACTCTACTTCCAACGTGGCAAGAATTTCTCTTTCATTTACATTTCACATCTCCATTCTGTGGTACTAGATCAAATACATCTAGTACTTATATACATTCTGGTATATATTCTATGCTTCTACTGCATAGAATGCTCTATTTAGATACTTGGGCAATTTATTTTTGTATTAGGACTTCTAAATATGCTGCCAGCAGTTAAATTCCCATCTGCACAAGGATATCACTTTGCAGTATAACACAGTAATGATTAACACGCTGGTCAGTCAATGCCAAAAATTGTCTCC
Organism: Sphenodon punctatus; assembly: GCA_003113815.1. Lineage (NCBI taxonomy): Eukaryota > Metazoa > Chordata > Lepidosauria > Sphenodontia > Sphenodontidae > Sphenodon > Sphenodon punctatus. Next base: position 1,687,250 of record QEPC01007467.1, read on the forward strand.
ATTTCACTCAGCCCAAGCTCCCCAAACTCTCAACCCTCTTCAGAAACCTATCAATCAGATGGCACATTCTCAATGCCTGCTTATTTGGACCTAGAGGAGCAGAAAAGTCAATTTCAGAGTCAAGAGGCCCTGACAGAGAATGTCTAACCTAAGCCATTTGCTGTAGTACCACAAAGCTTTAGCACATTTTTGTTGTTGTTGTTGTCAACAACAATAAGGAATATGCCCAAGTCAGAATAAGGAATATGCCCAAACTGCAGCATGTGTTTGCAGGAGACGTTCATGAGACAGTGGAAGGGGGATTTCCATTAAATAGGACAAGAGAGGAACTTGCATTGTTCCTTATCTCTGACTGCAACAAAAGAGAAATTCTAAGGGCCCTGTGCAGTCCAAAAGCTGGCTTATTTCCACCAACAACAGTTGATCCAATAAAAGATATAATTCACCACTTTGTCTCGCTGTCATTTGGGACCAACATGGTGACCACACTCTGTCTCTAGATTGCAATAAAAGGGGAGATATATTGATTCCACAGGGCTCAAGGGCCAATGATCACAGAGAAGTCAGCCGACACAAGACAGATGATACTCCACACATTACAGCACTGAAATATAAGCAGTAAATATCACATTTGTATTTTAACCTGTTTCTGGCAAATGGGTCTCCTGCCCTGGCTCCCTGTCCTTAAGACTAAAGCTGCAACCAAGCACCCAAAGAATCGACCCGGCCCCGTTCAAGCACCATCAGTGGGCTGCTTGAACGTGCCAGCCGGCTTTTGAAAGTGACACGTCCCAGAAAGAACGTTCTGAAGTGGTTCCAGCTGGAACTTGTCACTTTCAAAGGCTGCTCCTCCCCCCACCCCACAGCACGTCTCACCTGAACGGCACTGCAGGGGGTGAAAAGGCACTGCAGGGCATGGAGGAACACTGGTCGCCTTTTGAAAGTGATATGTCCCAGATGGGACCACTTTGAAGCCCAGCTCCACAACACTCTTGGATGACACTTGTCAGTTTCAAAAGCGTCTTCCCAGCTACAGCGCCTATCCGAGCGCTGTGGGGGGGAAGCCCCAGTCCACCTTTGAAAGAGACAAATCCCAGCTGGAGCACTGCGGAGCTGGGTTCTGCAGTGCTCCCAGCTGGGGCTTGTCCATTTCTCTGGGTAACACTTGCATTTTCAGGCATCAGACACCCAACTGATCCTCGGGTAGCCTGTCAGGTGCCCAAAAACAAGGGCATTATCAGCAGGTACTAATTGTAGTACCCGTTGCAGCTCTACTTAAGACTCCCATATGCTGACAGAAATGACAGCATTATTTGAGCCAGCTCTGTGGACCTGACTTGCATTTCAGCTTTATAACGAAACCCCCAAATAGAAGAATGTTGCTAATTTCAGAGGAGAACATTTTGGCATGTTATAGCAATAATCACCCCAGATTCTGGAAATACCAATCATTTGGGAGATCCCACACGCACATTTATAGGCAGCAGCACCATTTTAATAACCCTGTGTGTGTTCAATACTAACAGAAGCCATTCAATTCATCTCAGCAATGACTATAATGAAGCTTCGGTAGCTGGGTGCAGTGCGATATGACAGCAGAGACAGGAGAAAAATAAGCTGAATCCCAGAAACCAGGATAATGGTTTTCATCTCTTTTTCCCCCCAATATGGCACAGTTACCTCTTTTGTAAGGGCTTTACCTTGACTATCTTTGACTAATTAAGCAGTTTCATCCTTGTGCTTTCTTTGTGTTGAAAATGGAATTTGGCAAGGCAAACATGATTTACAGTGCCTGCATGACTTAAGGTGCACACACACACACACTAAGGGGGGGGGGGGATGTAATAAACCATTTATTTGTTCTAAGTAAAACTTAAATCTCTCCTGTAATTTATTGCTAAGTACTAAATTGTTTTAGTGCAGGCAAAAACAGAAACACATTCTAGATGTTTTTTTAAAGTCACTTTCAAAGATTAATTCAATTAACAAGTGAGGCGGAATCAAGGAATTAGCCTCTTGTTGTTTTGCTCTGTGGTTTATTAAAAAAATTCTCACAAAGCACAGGAAAATTGAGATTGACTAGCGAGAAAAAAAACCTTGTTGACTGTGAAGGCTTTTGACTGGAATAATCTTCAAAAAAACTGATGACAAGCTCAACCACTTTCATTGTTTAAAATCAGATTGGGCAAGACATTGGGAGATAAATTGTGTAGAGAGGGGGAGTGAACTGAAACAATGTATCTTTTCTTTCTCCTATTCCTGTCATCCTCTATGTACTTTGCAGCATATTCACAGAGATGCAAAGAGAAATAAAACTGTCCAGCTATAAGAAAATGACATTCAAGTGTCATCCCTCCCTACAAGGCTGTTTTCACACAGATGCTACGCACCACCACCCACCCCACCCCACCCCCGCACACGTGTGCAGGTACGGGGGGCACCCATGGAATGCCGCAGCAGGTGCCGGGGAGATGCGGGCACCCATGGGAATGCCGCAGACAGTGGGTGGGGGTGCACGCGTGCTCCCGCGCGCCACCCACTTCCACCCATCACCCACGCATGGAGCAATGGACGCCAATGCCCGATGCTCCATGCGTGGAGATGGGTGGACATGGGTGAGGGTCCGTGGGAACTCACCCCCATGCACTGCCCACACACCCATCCCCCACACACCGCCAGCCCATTTGAAAAAGGGCCCAAGTCTTGTCCTTTCAAGTTGAACTATAATGTCAAATTAATATGTCAGGCTCTCTGTTCAGGAGATGCTTGCTAATCTTGCAGAACAGGGCTCTACAATCTAGGTCCTTTTCATCTCTGACTACTACAATTGTTTTCCTCTCACAGGCTGTTCACCCTTTTTGTAGCATGTCGCAAATGGTATTCTGCCAAGTTGACAGAGAAACCTTTGCACCCACGATTAGAGTTCTTCCCATCCAATACATTATTTTAAAGGGTGCTTCTGGAATCTAAATGGGACCATTTGCAAGTGGGTGCAAATCCATCTCTGCAAATACTAGAGGCAGGAAATGAGAGAAAGAACAAAGTATCTATCCCCTTAACAGTTCAATGAGACTTTTCTCTTGACGGTTCACGCCTCCATTCCAAAAGACATCAATGTTGTGTTTTTGACTATCACACCACTTGCTTGAGAGGAGTTCATTTATAAATTGATATTGCCTGCTTCTCCTCAGTCCATCCCAGATATACACCTTTATTCCAATATTTGATCTTAAGTGACTTGGGCTAAATGGTTCTCTGGAAGCAATTAATGACAAGTACTTTGCTTATTTATTTCCCTTCATTTTTGGCTCTGTGCATATTATTCTATTAATAATTCAGCAGCCCCTGCTGCTTTTCACAACTCAGACTGACTACTGCCCCCCCAGACAAAATTCTATATTAATTGGCTATCACACCACTTGCTTGAGAGGAGTTCACTTGCTTGAGAGGAGAGGTGTCATTTTCCATTTCATGGACCAAATATTACATATATGTATTTTTAAAATATCTACTGTATATTTCAGCCAAAGACAATCTGTCCATGAATATATGAATATATTTGCATAACCAAGACACAACGATGAAGACCTCAGACTAGACAAGTATTGGCCATGAATTAGGGAATGAATTAGAGAATACCATTATGGATTTCCATTACCCCAAACAAAGCATTCCACGTGAGCAAAGGGTGACATGGTTCCACTAGAGCAGAAACCAGTAGCTCTTTAAAATGGTTTTTAAAACTTGGAAGATGAAAAATTGGCCTGTTCCAGATTCCACCATGTAATTATCTTTAGACATCACTGCTGCCTTATACCAGTGAAACTAAGCTTGTGGTTCTAAAATACAAACAGCTCTTCCAGAATCCAAGCGTCTGTGCTTTGTGTTCTACAACCTCTACCTGGTTTCAATGTTGCCAACAGGAATATTTCTCCAGTTTATGGGCTGACATATGTGTGGAAATCAGAATGCTTTGGGGATGTGTGCTCTCTGGAGTGCTAGGGAGCCAAGGGGTTTGTTAATAAGGCATGTCCTTTAAAATAAAGGATAATGGGTAACTTCAGCTAAGTGGTCTGCATCACATGCTGGGGTTCTGAGGTTAGAAAGCTGGAAACCCTGCCCTGGCTTCCATCCTCTTGCCAACTGGATGGTTTGGATATTTTAGCCTTGATTTTAGGCAATTAAACAGGTTACATTTGAATAAATGTACATAAGCAGACCCCCAGAGGTCCGTCAGAGCCCGCGCCTGTCTATATTCTGGTGGCAGTGTAAAACCTGTCTTTTTGGTAAAGCGTTTTGCAGGTGGGGAATTAGGGGTGTAAGCCCTAGCTTCAATGCACACTGCTCATGGCACTCCAAGCTACCATGCAGAACAAAACGCATATGATGTAAGGCCATACTGTATTATTAGGCAAATAGCTGATGTGTGCCCCTTTAAGACCAACAGAGCACTGACCCCCAAGGACAGTTTCCAGGTCAGCCAAGCAGTTAAGCGCCTGGAAGCTGGGCAGAGAAGCTGTACAAAACATGTTCCCCAAAGCATGTTCTTAAGTAATCCTGTTACAGTTCAGTCCTTTGTGTGGATCACCATTCTTACAAGCAAGGTGCTAGAACAATACATGGTGTCAGAAGTGACTATGGCTTTCACACAGAGCAATGCGAGACATTTGCCATTCATGGATTTTGAAAATGAAAGTACTTCAGAAACCTGGATTTGACGGAAGGAGTTAATTGAGCTGATCTTTGCAGGACCTTAAGCAGATAAGTGGTCTGCAGCCCAAAAGCTGCTTATTTTCTGATATGTATTGGGGAGAAAGGCAGGGGCATCTGCAGAGCATGGGCTGCTGGTGGCAAACTCACAGAAGCAGACAAGAATAAGCCAGAGAGACTTTGTGAACTATTTGAGGCCTACTGCCTTCCAAGGAAAAACACCTCAATTCAAAGGGAAACTTTCTATGAGAGAAATCAGGGCCCAGCTGAAATAGTTGATGAGTGGTTAACACAGCTACAATTGATAATAAAAGCTTATTTCACAGATGGGGAAATAACATGCTGAAGACAGAATCCTCATGGGATCAAACTCAAAAGTGGTACAAGAAAAATTACTCATGGAAGACAATTTAACATTAGAAAAAGCTATTAGAATAGCTAGAGTGCATGAACTCAACATGGCTAAAACTGAACTCCTTATTTCCGCCCCCCCCATCCTTCCTCTCCCTCCTCCCTGTCGATCCTTATCGATGGGGTCATCATCCTTTCCATCCCCCAAGCCTCTAGCTTAGGCTTCATCTTTGATTCACCCCTTTCTTTTAAACCCTACATCGACTCTGTTGCCAAATCCTGTCGCTTCTACCTCCATAACATTGCTAAGATTCACCCTTTTCTCTCTATTTTCTCTGCCAAAACCCTTGTTCACGCTCTGGTCATTTCTTGCCTTGATTACTAGGGGCGGGAAAACCGGTAAATCCGGTATCCGATAATGCCGGTACCGGGCGTACCGGCATTATCGGATTCGACCCGGTAATTCGGTCCGGGGTAATGGACCCGGGGTCCCACCTCTATTGATTACTGTAACCTCCTTCTACTGGCCTCCCCCGCTCTCACCTTTCTCCCCTTATCTCCATCCAAAACCCTGCCGCCAGGGTCATCCACGTCACACGTCGCTTCAACCACGTGCAGCCCCTCCCCTCTTCTCTTCACTGGCTCCCCCTTCCTGAACAAATCCTGCACAAGCTCCTAGTCTTCACCTATAAAGCTCTTCACAACCTCGCTCCCCCCTACCTCTCTGCGCTAATTTCCCTCCGTACTCCAGTCCGTGAACTCCGCTCCTCCTCTGTCCCCTCTCTTGCCTGCTCCCCTAACCACCTTCATCCCATCTCCCTAGCTTCCCCCCATGCCTGGAACATCCTCCCTGCCCACATCCGCCTCGCCCCCTCCCTTTGTACCTTCAAATCCCTCCTCAAGACCTACCTCTTCAGTTCTGCCCTCCCCGACTCCTCGCTCCCCTCTCCTAACTCCTGCTGATACCTAGCATCCAGTACAATCTGTTACCTGAGGTCTGTGTACTCATATCCTCACCACATGGATCCACCAGCCATCATTCTCAACGTAACCAAGTCAAGCACGTGCACCTGAGACCTCGCATCATCGTGAATGTGACACCCCTTGTCTCTCCCTCTGTTCCCCCTCCTTCATCCCCCATCCCCACCCCTCTGTCTCTCAGATTGTAAGCCCTAGGGCAGGGACCATGTCTCTTCAATTACTTTGTAAAGCACCAGGTACGTTGCTGGTGCTATATAAATGCTGGCTAATAATAATAATAATAATGAGACATTGAAAGAGCAAATGTATGTACATATGATAAAGCAAAGACATGGGTGCAAGGTCAGGACGTATTGCACGAACAGCATCAAAAGTGTAGCACACAGCAAAAGCACAAGTACAGCATTGCAACATGCAAAACAAGGAAAGTGCCCACCACTGGGGAAGGTGTGCATGAATTGTCAAAAAGCAAGTCATTTTGCACAAGTATTCCACTCAGGCAAGCAAGACACAGTACATGCAGTGGAAGAAACACTGCAAGAGGAGGAACCTAGTGAAAATGAATCAACATATTTCCTAGATACAATACGAGAAAAGGAGAGTGATGACACATATGTAACCAATGCCATCCTAATGGGCCCAGAACAAACACTGATTAAATTTAAAATTGATACTGGGGCACAAGTAAACTGCACCCCTGAAACAGAGCACGGGAAACATCTAGCTCACAGCATACCATATCACCTGTGTCAGCACAACTTACAGGGTATGGAGGGCATCCACTCTCCATAGTAGGGAAATGCAGCACCACATGCAAATACAAAGAGAGACGCTAAGAACTAGATTTTGTATGTGATAAACACCCCAGAGCAAAACCAGTACTGGGATGGAAAGCACTGCCCTTCTTAAAGTTGATAAAATCTTAATGGCAGTAGAATCCACAGAAGAACCTCTCACAGCAGAAGAGGTCAAGAGACTATTCCCTGATGTATTTGAAGGTCTGGGATGTCTACCAGGTTACTGCAAAATCAAGTTATCTGCAGACACAGTACCAGTGGTATATACACCACAATGACTATCACTAACAATGAGACCCAAAGTGGAGAAGGAACTTCACTGAATGGTGCAATTGGGTAGAACTGAAAAGGTGGAAGAGCCATCCAAATGGGTCAGCTCAATGATTACTGTAGAGAAGAAAAAAAACACATGCAGTACACATAGGGGACCGACAGGCAGGTGTTCTTGGCGGCTGCTCCAGTGCTGTGGAACTCTACTTATATTGCCTATTTATATGAATTTTATACTGTTTATTTTATATTTTATGTATATTGTATTTTTATGATGCTGAGAGCTGCCCCAAGCTGCCTGAGGCAGGATACAAACGTATAAAATAAATAAATTAAATAAATATGCATAAACCCTCGAGACCTAAAACAAAGCAATCGCGAGGGAACACTACAGCCTATCTACAAATGACATCACTCAAACTATCTGCAGCCAGATTATTCAGCATTCTTGATGCCCAATCTGATTTGCCAGTACCCAGATTGGGCAAGAGAGCAGCAAGTAGCTAACTACATTCAATATCTCATCGGCACAGGAAATATTTCAGAAAAAAGTGCATGATGTCGTGGAAGGAATAACTGGAGTTGAGGTAAATACAATATCATTTTGTATCAATCTTAATACAAAGACAAATTTGATTATAAATACAAAAACATGATACAATATTTATATTTTAAAATGTAAGTGATCAAATCCCCATGACATCTAGCTACTTTATTTATTTATTTAAAGAATTTTATACCCCAGCCCTCCTACCACAGGCAGCCCCGGGGCAGCTAACAGCAGCAATAAAAAATATAAAATATTAAAACAGAGTTAAAACATCATCATAACACAATAACACCACCAATAGAAAAAGAGGAATAAAACCCACCGCACCTGCTCCAATCTCCCCACCCTTACCCCTCTCCCTCGCCAAATGCCTGACGGAACAGACAGGTCTTACACTTCCTATGAAAGGTTGGGAGGTCCGGGGCCAGACGGGCCCCCACTGGGAGGGAATTCCAAAGGTGTGGCGCAGCCACCGAGAACACCCGATCCTGCATGGGCCCCGGGGAAACCCGGGGGACCTCCAACACAGCACCCCCGGATGACCTCAGGGGCCGGTCTAGAACCCGGGGAGTGAGGCGATCTCACAGATAGGCAGGGCCCAGGCTTTGTAGGTCAAGGCTATATAGGTCAGGCTTTATAGGTCAAAACCAACACTTTGAATTGAGCCTGGAAGACTATTGGCAGCCAGTGCAGAGATCGGAGCACTGGTGTAATGTGCTCCTGGCAGCCCAGTCCCACCAAGAGCCGGGCCGCCGCATTCTGCATCAGCTGCAGCTTCTGAGCTGTCACCGTAGGTAGCCCCAGGTAGAGCGTGGGGTAATAAAAGTCTAAGCAAGAGGTAATAAAAGCATGGATGATCGTGGCCAGGTCTGGAACCAAAACCAGCAGCCGAAGCCGTCGCACCAGATGTAACTGGCGGAAGGCACTCCTCGCCACAGCCTCCACCTGGAGATCCAGGCAGAGCTGCACATCAAGGAGCACCCCTGGGTTCCGTACCTGGGAAGTCAGTGGAGAACAGATCCCATCAACTGAAGGAGCTGTCACTTCCACCGACTTACCCGCTAACATCACCTCTGTCACTTTCAACAATACATATTGTTGAGACATAAAATTACTGCTTTAGCAGCAAAAATAGCAACTCTGAGTCACAAACAAATTACTACCATTTAATAAATACAATAATTTATCACTCACACACCACTGGGACATTTTCTTTCAAATAAGAGCCAGATACCTTGATCTGGGCTCAACATAAAAGGCAACACTCGAGTATATCATGTGCCAAATCCTGTAAAAACCATCTCTCCACATATATAAAAATATTCCTCTAAATGAGAGGTTTTGTATCTGCCCTCTAGTACCCGAGTGGGCATCTGTTGGAAATGCAACCTTGTAAATGCCTTTCTGAGGTCTATTTTCAGGGAGAAAGAAATATTTTTCACAGGAATGTACTGTCTTGGCCCCTGCTAACCATTTCTTGAAACTAGACATGGAGAGTGCTGCCATATCAGACTGTTTTTGCATATATCTACTGCTCCCAGTTTAAATTCACTTTTAGCTTTATTCCCCATTAACCGAGCGCTTGTAGAGAAAAACTATAGCGCAGTGATAAAACTGACAATTTCTGTAGCCACAAATTTTTATACAGACTGTCCATGCCTTGTTCTTCTTGATACAGTGTAATCCAATAGTTTAGCAATCTACAGTGCACAAGCCCCGAAAGGGCAGCGTTTCCCAATTCTGCCCTAAGCAAACAAGCTGGAGTACTTTTAGATAACCCTAAGGGCATGAGGGGGAGAAACAATTCTGTACTATATCAGTGGAGGATAGATCAGCAAACCCCCATATTTCTGCCCCATATAATACTTGAGAGGTTATTTTAGCAATGAATACCTTCAAAAACAGGATAAATGGAACCGGAATATTTACAATTCAATAAGTAAGATTGGACTGAAGACTAAGCTTTCACTAAATGAAGCATGTGCACCTGCAACTTCTCAGCCTCGTGAATGTACTCTTTGTCTCTCTCAATGTTCACCTCGGTCTTCTCTCTCCCTCCCTTGTCTCTTAGATTGTAAGCCGCTTAGGGGTAGGGACCTGTCCGTAACTATTGATTGTACGGTAAATATACTGGTTCCATTTATCCTATTTTTAAGGTATTCAGTGCTAAAATCCGCCATTATCAATCCACCATTTATGAACCCCTCTGTTCCTACCAAAAAACATCACTTTAGATTTTGTTTGATTTATAACCAGATCATTATTTTTACAGTATTCATTAAAGCAGCTTAACAGTCTTCTCATACAAATTTAAGACTAGGATAACAAAATCATATCCGCATATAATAAAATATTTGACTTCTTATCAGTGATCTTTACCATGTGTAAATGCTGCTTAGCTAGTGTCTTAACTATGACCTTTTTTACAAGAGAATGCACCCACGCATGAACACAGAGAAATCAGGGTGAGTCCTGTGTAAATGATGTGGTGGGTGCGCGTGTGGTGGGTGGGTATGCATGCATGCTGCTGCCATACATGCATCCCCACTCACCCCCCACCCAGGGGCATAGCTACCATTGGACAAACAGGGACATTTGTCCCGGGGCCTAATATCCAAGGTAGCTAAGCCACCCTCCCTTTTAAAAGTTTCTTTTTAAATTGCCACCTGAGCTGGCTGGGGGCAGTTCTGGCTGCTACATGGGCCCCCACCCTGCCTGCGGTTGCATCATTGTGTCTGACACAATGTTGCAATTGTGTCTGACACAATGTTGCAACCATGGGCAGGGAGGGAAGAGCCCCATGCAGCAGTCTACGTCAGGCTAGGTCACACTCACAAGCCTCGAGACTCGACTTCCCCTCTCCCATTGCGCCGCATCATGAAGCAGGAGTCCTCCCCACCAGTCCGGACCTGGTCCGGGCAGGGCTGGCTCATGGGAGGCCCATTCCAAGCAGGAAGGTGCCTGGTGGCATGAGTAGAGCTGCCGGTGGATACCTTCCTGCTCCAGCGCTCCCTGCATCAAGCCATCCCAGCATGCCCCACTGTACCCAGCCTCCAGGGCTGGTTGGGTGGGCTGAGGTAGCAATGGCACTGCTGCTGCTGGCCGCGCTTGGCCCCCAGCGTGTGGGCAGTGATCCACGAGGGACAGAGTGCACTATGGAACCAGCTTGCCACCGGTCCAGAAGACAGACAGGCCCAGCAGCAGGTCACCAGTAGCACACCACAGACTCTGCAGAGAATAAGTCCCAAGCACCAGCAGCCCAGTACCTCAGGCCAGCCGAACTGGGAGGCGCTCCTAGGCCAGCCGGGCTGACAGCTTCACCACAGGCAGGAAAAAAGAGGGGGATGGCACGGACCTTTTTTGTCCCTGTGCCCATCCCAAGCTAGCTATGGCCCACGCCCCCACCCATCAACATGCACGGCGCAACCAGCGAAAATGGTGATTGATGGATGGGGGAGGTGAGGGGGATGCTTGTGCACTCATCTAAACCCTCCTCCCACCCATTGTACACACAGCGGCGCGCACACAGACCTCCCCACCCTCACCTTGTAAGGCCCTTGTAAAAAGGGCCTATATCATTGACATAAAAATTAAACAGAAATGGGGCCAAGATACAACCCTATCAAACTCCTTTCTCTGTGGGGATTTTATCTGTTAAAAGGGCACCATTTCCAGTTCTAACCTTTAAAAAGGTTTCAGAATACAAGGCTATAACCAAAATAAGTAATCTCCTGTCAATATTAGTGGCGCACATTTTTTTCCAGAACCCATTTTTATTGATAGAATTAAATGCCGCGCTCTACGTGGGGCTGCCCTTGTTCCTGGTTCGGAGGCTGAAGCTAGTGCAGAATGCGGCGGCCCGCCTCCTCTTGGGGACGGGTGGCCGGGACCACATAACACCTGTGCTCTGGGCTCTGCACTGGTTGCCAATAGTGTGCTGAGCCAGGTTCAAGGTACTGGTGTTGATCTATAAGGCCCTTCACGGTCTCGGCCCCTCATACCTCAGGAATCGCCTTGTCATCCACGCCCCAGAGCGGCTCTTTTGGTCTGCCGAGGGTGCCTTCTTGGAGGTCCCCTGTGTTAAGCGGCGGGCCACAATGGAGAGGGCATTCTCGGTGGCCGTGCCATGCCTTTGGAATTCCCTCCCAGAGGAAGCTCACCTGGCCCCGAACTTTTAACCTTCCGGTGGGCTTGTAAAGCCTGGCTGTTCACCCAGGCCTTTGGGGAGGGTGGGTTAGTGGGATTTTATCCTCCTACCCTTCTTTATTATTTGTTATAATTTTTTTATCCTTCCCTGTTTTAATTGTTAAGATTTTTTATGATGGTTTTAAATATTTTAAATGTTATGTGAAATTTGTTAGCCACCCTGAGCTGTTTTCAGGAGGGGTGGGGTATAAATGTATTAAATAAAAATTAAAATTAAATCGATAAAAGCGGCAAATATCCTCTTCCCATTTCTAGCGTATTTTGATATTAAATGGGGCAGAATTAAAGTTATCTGTAGTTGATCTTCCTGATCTAAAATCAGATTGTTCTTCAGCCAATATGTGATTGTCCAGCCCAGCTTCCCAAATAGGAGTTTTCCATAGATCTTAGCTGAGATATCAATCAGGCTAATTATTCTGTCATTTGGGGGATTGGAGTTAACTCCTTTTTAAAAATCTGGAACCACTATACTAAGTGGTTTCCATCCCAACAGAAAACAGGCTGTGTTGTTAATACGAGTCAAATGTCTAGCCAGTAGGGATGCCCACCAATCAAGATTCAGTTTGAAGACTACTGGTGGTAGAAAGTCTTCACCGACCAGGGGCTTTTTTGTCTTTGAGGGCCTTTAAAAGAGGTTTGACTTCTGCAGCAGATACAGAAGGCCAAGAGGGTGTATCCTCAATTTTGGGGAAATCTGAAATAGCATGACTTAGGGTAACAACTGAGCATTTATCTTTTAAGTAGTTCTAAATAAAATGTTTCCCATGTTTTTGGAGAAACTGGGTCATCTAAATCAAACCCTTTCTCCTTAAGATGGCCAGCAACTAAATGCCAAAAATACAGAATTAGAGCTTTTTGCACCCAGTTCTAGATTGACCCAAATTTTATCCTGAAAGCTGCATTTCTTCATTGCTAATAACTTCTTATATTCTCTCTTAAACTTTAACATTTGTTCAAATTGCACTGAGTCATCCAGTTTCTTAACTTTCCTCTAAACCTTCCTCAATAATGTCTTTAGTGTCCTACAGTCTTTATCAAACCATAATTCTTTCATTGGAGTCGAGGTCATCATTGATGGCATTCTGGTACATGAAAGCACAAGAGAGGAACATGACAAAAACCTGACAGTCTCACTCACAAGATGCAGAGAATGCACACTAAAACTGAATGACAGCAAGATGCAAATTGGAGTAGAACAAGTGAACTACTTTGGTCACATCCTGGAAAATGGAGACATCAGACCAGACCCAAATAAAGTAAAAACAATAAAAGAACTAAAAGCACCAACCTCCTCAAAAGACCCTCCGTTGTTAGCCAAGGCCATCGACCGAACGGCTCCCAGGCATCCGCTCCCTGTGCATAGGTGACACAGGACCCCATGCTTCATGGATTACCTGCATCGGCTGAAGCAGGAAGGGAGACGGTTAGAGCAACGGTGGTGCTCACACTAAAGTCAACGGATTGCAGCATAGAGCTGCATTAAAAGCCTATGCCGTGGCTATGTGGCCAACAAAGAGGAATTTCTTTGATACCATAGTATCATCTGCAAAGTTGAGTCTCACTGAGCTTTTCCAGGTGGTGAAGGGGTTGGTCAGTCCGGTCTCTCTCTGCTTGGAACTGGATTCTTTCAGTTTTATCGTCTATTTTGCAGATAAAATCACTCATATCCATCACGATTCAGATGCCGCATTTAATGCAGTAGATGTGTTTGAGGTTATGAATGCCCCATTTGGTCTAGTTTTGTGGAATCAATTTCAGCAGGTATCAACTGCTGATGCAGTAGAGTTGCTGGGGGCTGTGAGGACCACAACTTGTGAACTCAATCCTTGCCCATCCTGGCTGGCAAAAGCCAGCCAGAAGACATTGGGGCCATTGCTGGCGAGGGTTGTCAATGCCTCCTTTATGGAGGGCAGGGTCGTGGGGTGTTTGAAGGAGCCTGAAGTGTGACCCTTGCTCAAGAAGCCATCTCTTGACATTGACGCCCTTGCCAGCTATAGGCCAGTCTCTAACCTTCCCTTTTTAGGGAAGGTTATTAAGCGGGCAGTGGCCCAACAGCTCCAGGGGCATCTGGACCGCATTGGTTTCCTTTATCCCTCACAGCCTGGCTTTCATCCAGGCTATGGCACTGAGACTGTGCTTGTGGCCTTGGTCAACGATCTGCGATGAGAGTTGGACCAGGGTTCGTCCACTCTCCTGATCTGGTTAGAACTTTCAGCAGCATTTGACACAGTTGACCACAAGATGTTGGTGACCCACATACCAGACCATGCCAGGGTGGGCGGGACTGTTCTTGAATGGTTCCGCTCATTCCTGGCCAGGAGATCTCACCATGTCATTCTGGGGGATTGTACATCTTCCCCCCAGGACCTCAGACGTGGAGTCCCACAGGGATCCATTCTGTCCCCTCTCCTGTTTATCGTGTATATGCAGCCGCGTGACAAGATCGTGAGAGGATTTGACGTTCGGAGCCATCATTATGCTGATGACACCCAGCTGTATCTCTCATTTTCATCCAACCCAGGCCTGACAGTCTCGGTGTTTTACCTGGTGCCTGGCTGCAATGGGGGATTGGATGAGGATGAGCCGTCTGAAACTGGATCCCAACAAGGCAGAGGATGTTGGTGGGTAAGGGTGAGGGAATGGAGGCCCCCCATCATTGATGGGGTGCGTCCCTCCTTGGTCCCTCAGGTTCAGAGCCTTGGAGTCCTCCTCAATTCACAGCTCTACCTGGATGATCAGGTGGCAGCTGTGGTGAGAAATGCATTTGGAAAATTACATCTGGTCAGACGTCTTTGACTGTACATTTTGAGCTCTGATCTTGCCACCATCATCCCATGTATTTATCACCTTGAGATTGGACTACAGCAACGCGCTCTACATGGGACTAGCCCTGCTGATGACCCAGAGGCTGTAGCTAGTCTAGAATGTGGCAGCCCGCCTCCCTCACAGGGACGGGTCACCAGGAGCACATAACACCGGTGCTCCGATCTCTGCATTGGCTGCCTATAGTCTTCCGAGTCTGAGTCAAGGTGTTGGGTATCACCTTTAAAGCCCTATATGGCTTAGGCCCCACTTACCTGTCAGACAGCCTAATCCCTAGTGTTCTGGATTGGACCCTGCGTCTGCTGGGGATGCCTGTGTGGAGGTCCCCAGGGTTTCCTGGGTGGCCACATTCAAGTGGGAGTTCTCGGTGGCTGTTCCGTGGCTATGGAACTCTCTCCCGATGGCGATTTGCCTCTTTCTGGATCTTCCTTCCTTCCACAAACAACGCAAGACCTGACTGTTTTGCCAGATGTTTGGTGATGGGGACTGGTAGTGGGGGGAGGGGGTGTTTTTGTTTTAAGGGAAATGGGGATTTTATGTATTTTTATTCTTTTGATGCTTTTATATATGATGTACACTGCCCCGGGCTGCCATTTGGCAGGAGGGGGCAGTATAGAAATAGTATAAATTAAAGAAATAAAAGAATCTAGAAAACATGCTAGGATTGCTGACTTACCTATCCAAGTTTATGCCTATACTAGAAGAGATCACAGCACCTCTGTAAGACTTAAAGAAACTGAACAACCAGTAGTACTGGGACAGCAATTTAGACACCACATTGCAAAAAGCTATCTTCCAGGACACAAAACTTAAATACTTTGATGAAAACAAGGAAACAACACTGCAAGCTGTATGGGAGCATGCCGGACTACATCTCCCAGACAGCATGCACAGAGGTGCTCCACAGCCACTTTCTGGGCAGGGCAGTCTCCCACAGCAGCAGCATGCTCCCAACTCTGAGTCCTGGATAGCATGCACAGGCACGCCAGAGCCCCATCCCTGTCTCTTACCCTTCCCACTTCCACTTCCCTGCCTCCTGCCATCTTCCTTGGCCACTGCTGCTCTCTGCCTCCTCTTCCGAGTACTGAGGAGTTTGCAGAGTTTTTCGATTACCGGAACAATTCCTCAGTTACTCGAAACTTGGCAAACCCAAGCCAAAGACAGAGATACTCGGAAAACCCGAGTAATCCAAGTCCCGAGTTACAGCCCTAATCATAAGCCACTGAAAAACATCCTGGAAAAGCCTCTAATTTCTGCACCACTGAGACTGCAGTGTCCAATCATGAAGCTGCAACAATATTATTTGAAAGTAAAATACAAACCTGGAAAAGACATTCCTATAGCTGACCTACTCTGATGCAATTTTAAGGAAGGGCAGGATGCCATAGAGGAAGAGGACCTGGAAGAACAGGTGCATATCATTGTACTACAACACTTGCCAGTATCTGCAAACAAGCAGGAAGAAATAATAAGAGAAATTGAGTGTGATGAGACAATGACTAAATTAAAGGACACTATAAAATCAGGATGACCTGCACACAGATGACAAATACCATCAGACATCAGAGGGTTTCAGAATGAAAGGACCGAGTTAGTGGCAGAAAATTGTTTAGTCCTAATGGGGGG
Organism: Sphenodon punctatus; assembly: GCA_003113815.1. Taxonomy (NCBI): domain Eukaryota; kingdom Metazoa; phylum Chordata; class Lepidosauria; order Sphenodontia; family Sphenodontidae; genus Sphenodon; species Sphenodon punctatus. The sequence continues at coordinate 1,703,564 of QEPC01007467.1, forward strand.
AAATAATAGTCATTTCTAAGAAAATGCGTTCAAAAATACAGAAAGAGATACATAGATGACATCGTGGGATAGTAGTGTGCAAAAGATGGATGAAATATACCATTTATTGGCCCAACATGAATGCACAAATTGAAGAAATGTGGCATTTGCTTAAGACACCAGAAACTGAATTGCAAGAAACCAATGATAGTTTGGGAGGGAACCCCGCTCCCCCAATAAAGCCTGGCAACAGTTAGCAACTGATCTTTTTGAACATGACGGAAACCACTGCCTCATAATTGTTGATTTTTACAGCTGCCACCTGCTACTTTGAAGTAGTTCATCTGAGAAACACATCAGCCAGCACTATAATAAACCACACCAAAGCAATACTGGCCAGACACAGTATTTGTGATGAGCTTATTTCTGACAATGGACTACAATATACCTCAAAGAAATTTCGCAGATTTGGTAAAGACGGGGGTTTCACTCACACAACTAGCAGTCCATACTACCCAGAATCCAATGGACTAGCTGTGAGCTATGTACAACTAACCAAGGGAAATGAAGAAGGAAAAGACCCTTACATTGGGTTACTGAACTACCGAAACACACCTATGGTTTCTGGATTTTCACCCGCACAGATGTTAATAACCAGGAGGCTCAAATCTGTGATACCTGGCAGGATTCTCTTTAATGTCAAGGATGCTTAATGATAACCAGATAAATCAGAGCTGGAAGAAAGGAAGAGAAAAACAGAAATCTCACAATGACAAAAGCATTGAGTGTTCTTCCTGGTGACTTCAAAGTAATGATACAAAGCCCAAATGGTCTATGCCTATGGCATCCCGGCATGGTAATTAGGCCAGCAAACAAAGCCAGGACATACGTGCTACACAAACAGAGAATGGACAGCTCCTAAAACAGAACTGCAAGCACCTAAGACCCACTCCCACCAGCAAAGCCACAGGTGAGGAGGATGAGACGGTGGTCAGTCCAGGTGACTCACTCCTCAGAAGCACACATTGATCAAGGATATGACAATACACAAGTTCAACAGACACAAATGCTGTCAAAATACAACCCTACAGATACACCCACAAACACAAGCAACCATCACTCCACATATGGGAGATTTAAAGCCAAGCAGTGGAAGGACTATATCACATCATAATGATATCAAAGGATACAAGCAGCTGCAGCAGCACTAGCTCTAACTATTTGAAGCTTGCTTGATTTTCTTTCTTTTCTTCATTTTCTTCTTGTTGTTTTGTTGTTTACAAGGGGGATGTACTGTATTTATGCTTAGGCAAATAGCTGGTGTGTGGTCCTTTAAGACCAACAGAGAGGTGATGCCAAGCCAAGACCAGTTTCCAGGTCAGCCAGCCAAGCAGTTAAGGGCCTGGATGCTGGGCAGAGACGCTGTATAGAGCATTCTTCCCAAGACATGTTCTTAATAAAGTAATCTGGTTACAGTTCAGTCCTTTGTGTGGATCACCATTCTCACAAGCAAGGTGCTAGAACAATACAGCACAGCCAGGAGACACCTTCATCTTTCAATACCCAGTGACTGACTACTACTTTACCTCCGTTTATTGTACCTGTCACTATAGTGTGTGAACAAGCGTTTAGTCACAGTATTTTTGCTGTAATGTGAGGTCAGCATTGTCAGGTGAAACATCTGGATGGCAGTATTGCCGCATGATGCCCGTTTGTCACATTACAATTAATTTGTGCAGCTTCATTAATTGATGAAGTAATGCTCTGACTTTTCAAGGTTGATTCTTGCTGGCTTACATTAAAGTTACAAAGCAATGTCATGATCAGCAGTCATAATAGGCTACTTAACCTTGTCCTGTAAGTCAATGCTTTATAAAGAAAATTTGAACTTGTTCCCAGAAGGATTCTGTAAGAATAAGCTTAATAATCACTATCTGCAAGTCATTGAAAATACAAATAGGCCTGTGCAGCAACTATCTAAATGAATAAAGCAAGCCTGGTTGTCTAAGAGGAGGCAATGTTCAATGTAAATCTGGGAGATTTTGGGGGGTGGGATGTGGGGATATTAGAGAGATCATATCTCCAGGTGCAACTTGTGTTACAAATTTCAGAGGCCCTACTTATCTTTGGTCCCTCTGACAAATTTAGTTGAAATCTTCATGAGCAATATATGGTTATTAAACTGGGGGAATAATACTCTAAGACCACTTTCTCATGTGCTTTGATACGCATGCATCGGCACCCTAAGAAAATCTGGGACTCAAAAGATCCACAGCTTCCATCTCAGAGGTACTCTGCCGGATATGCATGCTTGCAGGCAAAGATCTGCATTTCAGCCCTTCTCACAAGATGGAAGCTGCGGGTCTTTTGAGTCCTTTACTTCCTCATGGCACCGACAAGTGCATATTAACACACATGAGAGAAAGCAGTCTAAGGCTGCTTTCAGACGTATGTGGCGCACAGGCAGCGTGAAATCACGCCGCGTGTAAAAAACCC
>QEPC01007467.1:1710349-1744601 GCA_003113815.1 Sphenodon punctatus
GCCCAGGTGCAAGAAATGGACTTGCTCCTCACCCCCATCACTATCCTCTCCTATTTCTCACCCCCACCCCTCCTCACACAGCCCCCCACCAAGCCTCCCTGCCCTCATGCTGACTCTCAGCCAGTGCACAGATCCCCACCACCACCACCGCCGCGACCATCTGCCCCCACTGCTGCTTGCTCAATGCTCCAGACTTCCACACGCTGCAGGCTCTGCTGCATGCAGAGCTCTTCCGGTGCTTTTTCCATTTACTATTGCCATGCCAACCCTTCCATTTAAATTTTAATTGCTTTTATGGATTGTACGCTGCCCTGAACCTTGTGGGAAAGGCGGCATATAAATTTGCAAAATAAATAAATAAATAAATCAGGCGTATGAAAAATACATGTTGCAGGGCTGCATTAGTTCCAATGTAGCCCTGCATCATGTTTTTTCATAATCCTCCTGATTTAAACGGAATGGTTGGCATGGCAGTTTTGCCACGTGCTGCTGCCACAACAGAGCAGGAGGGATCCCAAGGTTCACATGGGGAAGGGGAACCCAAAAATGCCCCCCCTCAGCATGGCCTCCCAGGACAAATGTCGCTCCTGTCCCTATGATAGCTACAACCCTGAATCAAAGTACAAGGGGCCTACAGATTAATCACAAATGTGGTGTACTTAATTCAGCACACTAAATGCCCATGGAAACAGGAAAATCAATCATCCTTATGTAAACAAATGTACTCACGCAGAAATCAACTTTAGGAGTTCACTTTTCCCAAAATGAGAATTCCACTTCTGATCTCTCAATCCTTGTTGCATAAAGGAACATACAACACAATATAAAGACATGGCTGGAAATTAAAATTCATAACTGTTTTAGATACCCAAAACAGTAAGTAAGGATTTGAGGTTCACAAACCATTACAGAAATGCATAACAGACTGCTATCAGTTACCTACATTTTATCCCTACAGTTGCACTTAAATGTCTTGAAAATCAACTGTCTTTTCCCCTTCTACCTTTTTTTCCAACAGTCCCTCGACCCCAGTGTTTGCAGTTATCCTAACTTGCATTTATTTTGTTTTTTTTTTTATTATTGATTTTCCTTCATTGTAATCAAATGTTTAAAATGCTGACTTTTTTTTCCTAATAGCTCCCTCCCAAGTGAGGCAGCTGTCCTGCATTTGCTCAGACTAGAGTGCTGTCTTTTACATGTCTGAGGAAGGACCCTGAGTGGCTCAGTCACAATGGACCCAATCCAAAGTCTGCGTGATCACCAAGTGCAGGTTGCACACACATACAAAACGTATATCACATGCGCACCAAGTGCAGGATGTGCACACATACCGTTCATTTAGTGTGCACAGATCCTGCACTTGGTACGCATATGGTGTGCACTTAATTCACGTGCGCAGACCTTGGATTAGCCCCATTGTCTCCATCTCTTAAAAATACCATGATGTAGGCCCTTCACGTGTCTCCCCATTACCCCCATTTGACTGATTTCTCGCTTCCTTCTGCCTGTCCCTGCTGTTTCAGGGTGCTTAGTAATTCAGTGTATTTTTTAAGCATCTTACCAATCTGTAACTTCATTTTGGTTTCTGCAAATGAAGTAGAGCAAAGCCAGACATCTCTTTGCTGAGACACTATTTACCCTGGAGTACATATTTGCTCACTGGCTTCATCTGAGCCACAGGAAAACTTTGCATCTTGTAGAATGCCTGTCACATAGGCATTCCTCTCACTCCACTGAGCCACAGTCCACAAAGCAAGACAGAGTTCAGAGCAGAGAGATACATGTGCCAGTCCAATTGCACACAGATCTGCCAGTTATTCCTCCATTGCCTTAGAGGAAAGTAGGATCTGTCTTCAGATACATGGAAACAGTTGCTTCATTTATGGTCTGTATATGGTACTTGCACAGACTGAACAAATTACAGAAAGGAGGAGCTGTAAATGCATCTGCCAAATATCACAAANTACTTGCACAGACTGAACAAGTTACAGAAAGGAGGAGCTGTAAATGCATCTGCCAAATATCACAAAACCAAACAGAGCAGTGGGAAGGGCAGAACTAGGATTATTGGCATGAGATTTAAGTTAAATATCAACAAGCCATTACAAATGCAGACTGATCCCAAAGCAGCTATTCATATTATAAACCAAGGGTGTTTTCAAGCACGATGGTGGCCTTTGACCACACTTTGATCCGATGTGAACCACAGGCCACCGTCACATTAATTCCCAGCCACCAGATGTTGGCACAGAATAGATCCCAGTTGTGGTGGTGGCTAGTCTGGCTGTGACTTGGGAAAGACTGCGAGTCACAGCCTGCGCTAACCGCCACCACAGCCAGGATCTGGTCGCCCAACTGAGTGTAAAGCGGGCTTTCATGTTTGAAAGCCCACTTTGCTGGACCCAGTCTGGAGTACCTGCCAGGTCTGGGTACCATGGTGGACATCATTGGCTGCCATGACTGCCCATTGTGGGGGACTAGCTACTGGGTGTAGTGTAGTGGGGTGCAGGGTAGACGCACATCTGTGCATCTCCCCATCCTCTCGGGCAGCCTGGCCCCCATCAACCAATGGTCCGTTGATCCAAGCATTCTGTCTCTGACAGTGGCCACTTTTGGTCGCTTCAGAGAAGTACCCAGCAGTTCATAATGGACTGAGCCATTCCCTACTGTTCACTCTCAGCTCCCAGTCAGTGCTTACATCACCTGCTTGACTAATAGCCATTTATGGACCTATCCCTGTTTGAATCTAGCTAGCTAATGCTACTGGCCTTCACAACATCCCCTGGGAACAAGCTAATAATCAACAATTTGTGTAGAAGGGTCAGTCATCTCCTGAGTGTTCCTCATCTGAAACATGCTCAGATGCCATCATTGCAAATTGGTCTGTGAAAACACATTCTGACAGACATGGCCTCAAAATTATCCCGGTTCCAGTCCCTGACAACATAAAGGCTTTCCTTTCCCTGTAAATGCAGACTGGGCAAATTTCAAGACCATATTTTATGGACAACTTGTGACAAAGAATCCACTGAAATTCCCCAAAGGTTATGCAGGGGGTCTCCCTGCCCTGGAACAGTTGTTTGATTTCAAGAATTCTAAACTTTTATTTTTCATTATCAATACAATGCATGAGTTGGGGGGAGGGGGGACACCTCAATAGCAATCTGAAGCAAAACAGAAAATCAACCTCAACATCACCATAATAAAGTTATTTTAAAATATTGTATCTAATCTTTTTTTAAATGGTAACCTAATACTATAAAATGTGTATCCGTTGGTGATTTTTCTTGTTGCCTTGACAAGCTCTTGATTCACTCATTCTCTGCTTTGATTAAGAGTGTTCATGCTTCGCTGCTATGCCAGTTGCCCAGACGATGGTGGGGCAACTGTACAGTTTAGTGTTGAAATAAATAGTTGATTTTGTATTTCAGGAAATTATCCACATTTCCAGATAGCTATCCTTCAAATTATTTTAAATAGAATCTGCAACTGAAAAAGATATCTGCATAACTATTTTCTAAAAGCTATCCTGTTTTCTAGAAATTTCAATATTTAGTTATAAAGTTGTTTGGTTACTTCATTTTGACTATCACGACTTGGGTGCTGCCATTTCAACTGCAGAGTCGGAGTTTGGAGTTATGGAAGCTCAGGCTTGTCCTGTTTGTTTGGATCAGTCCCAATAGGTATCACCCTCCGATAAAAGGGAGGTGCTTGGGGTGATAAGGGCAACTAGTTGTGAATTAGATTCTTGCCTGTCCTGGCTGGTGAAACCCAGCTGGGAGACATTGGGGACATCATTGGCTGGGGTTGTCAACGCCTCCCTACAAGAGAGGAGAGTGTCAGATGCCCTTAAAACAGCAGTGGTCCAGCCCCTGCTTAAGAAACCATCTTTGGATGCTGTTTTCTTTCCTCAGTCAGCTATAGGCCTGTCTCTAATCTTCCATTTTAAAGGGTTGGTTATTGAATGGGTGGTTGCCCGACAGCTCCAAGCTCATCTTGATATCAGATTTCTGGACCCGTTTCAGTCAGGTTTTCATCCTGGATATGGCACGGAGGCTGCACTTGTGGATTTGGTCGATGATCTGCGCCTTCAAATGGACAAGGAGAACTCTACCTTGTTGATCTTGTTAGCTCTTTCAGCAAACTTTGATACAGTTGAACATGAGTTGTTGTTGACACAACCATGGGACCGGGCAAGCGTGTGCAGGAATGCTCTTGACAGTAGTTATGCTCCTTCCTGTCTGGTAGGTCCCAGCAGGTGGTGATGGGCAATTGCTTATCAGGACCTCCCCTGTGATGTCCCGCAGGGTTCCATTCTGTCTCCTTCTTGTTCAATGTATATCTGAGGCCGCTGGGAAATGTCATTTGAAGGTTTGGGGTGAGATGTCCTCAGTATGCTGATGACACTCAGCTCTATCTCTCTTTTTCATCTGACCCGGGTCCTGAAATGTTGGTGCTTACTCAATGTCAGTAACTGGATGAGGCTGCTGACAAGACTGAAGTGATAATGGTTGGCTGGTATTGTGAATTGGAGGGAATTGGGACATCTGTTATTTATAGGGTCTAGCCCTCTCTGGTCCATCAGGTTTGCAGCCTTGGAATGCTTCTGGACCCCTTGCTGCCTGCCCTGGATTGTCAGGTTGCAGTGGTGGCCAGGAGCACTTTTCACCACCTCCATCTGGTGAGAAGGCTGTGGCCTTTCTTTTCTGATTCAGATCTGGCCACTGTCATCCATGTTTTCATCACCTCAAGACTAGATTACTGCAATGTGCTCTATGTGTTGCTGCCCTTGATGGCTGTTCGGAAGCTGCAGCTGGTGCAGAATGTGGTGGCTTTTGGGGACGAGTCAGCGGGAGTACGTTGCACCAGTGCTCCAAAGTCTGTATTGGCTCCCTATAGCTTTCTGTGCACAATTCAAGGTCCTGGTTTTAACCTTTAAAGCCCTAAATGGTCTGGGTCCCATATATCTAAAAGGTTGCCTGTCCTACCATGTTCCATTGTGGCCCCTTAGCCATGAGTGCCCTGTTACAGGTTCCATCTGTTATCCTTGTCCGTGTGATGGGGGTGTGCAAGAGAGCATTCTCGGTTGCTGCCCTGGTTTTGTGAAACTCCTTTCCTCAAGAGGTTCACTTGTGCCTGGGTTTAAGCATCTTCCAGAGGTGTTGGAAAAGATTTTTATTTTAAAAAGCGTTTGGCAGGCGAGGATAGGGGTGGGTTGGGTTTATGGGTAGGGTTGGGGAGGGTTGTTTGAATTTTATTGTTGTTGTTTTTTTAATTGTGAGCTGTCCTGAGCCTCTATGGGAAGGTGGCGTATAAATTCAAATAAAATAATTAATTTAATTAAATATTACATGTGCACAAGCTAACTTGAAAAACCAAAAGGGATATCTGCCCAAGATGCATTTCAATAGTGACACTGATTTCCATCATTTCAACTAATAGAATTTGAATCAGGTGAAGTCAGAAGATATATTTGCCACAGATATTTGTTTCAGTCCTCATACAGATCAGGTACTTCTCCATCATTCAACACTCCCTCGACCTCCACCCCTGTTTCCCTGTTCACACTAGTCACAAAGTTCAGAAATTTGACTAGAAAGGTCAGTGTACAAGTTTCAGGGACACTCTGGAATGGTGCAGCATGGACTAATCATAGGGTAAAAAACAGACATGACAGCGAACCACTCTGGCCAGCTCTCTCATGTTTTGGCCTGGACCTCACCTGCACATCTGTGCAGGCACCACCAGATGTTGGCCCAGGATTGCCCTGGGCCATGTTGGTGACTAGCCTGGCTCTCACCTCGGGAAACCCCTAAAGTCACAGCCCCGGCTAAGGTCCACTTGACTGGGTCAAAGCGGGCCATCACATCTGTTCCCAGGCCAGCACCACATCTGCCATGGCTGGCCGTCATTGGCTGCCATGGCTGTGTCATGGCAGGGGGCTGGGCACAGCAACTGGGCCAGCTACACATTTGGCGTGCTCCCTCCCCTTTGCCCCAGCATGTCTGTTCAGTGTCCCGACTTAAATAGAGGCAGGATTTACTTTGAATAAGTGCAATTGCAATGGGGCTGAGGAGCAGCAGCTGAGCAGTGATACAAGAACACGTGTGTATAAACAGGAGATGGGCCATGAGCCTAGCAAGTATTTATTAAGGTGTTTGCAGCTCCAAAATTATGTCGTGCCTAAAATACAGTCTGGCAGGGTCAGTTCCAAGAGCATGTTTCCCTGTCTAAAATGGTAGTAGTTTGTCTTTGACTGGAAAAAACATCCTTCTCCATTTTTAGAAAGGTTTCAGATTTTTGCCTCCTTGCCAGGAAACTTTGTGACGGGTGTACCATAAAGGACCTATCCAGATAGAATCATTCGTTTTCATTTAAACAGATAATGAAGTAGGTAAGACCATGTAATTGAGGATTTATGACCCAAAGAAGAAGATCAGTAAATAAAAGCAACAGATTACCCCAATATTATTGAATCCTACCATTTAGGTTCTCTCTTGGCAGATTTAATGGGCAATATATATCCATTTTAGTGGAGGCACTGGAATGACTAGCTCTAAATCAGGAATGCAGAGAGTCAAGTAGTCTGATAGATATCTATCTTTTAACTCAATGGCAGTAATGCATGCAGGATTTGGAGAGATTTATGCCAGGATTCAAGGAATATAATTTTCACCCTGAATTAACTAATTTTTGCAATCAATGTACTGTGAGTGATATGCTGCTGTCAGCACAGATTTGTGGCCTGCCTGAAGTACCAATTACCTTCCAATTTCTACAGTAAATTTATTTGGTAACGCGAGGTGCTGCAGCAGTTTTTACACATCAGCAAAGATGGAAATGATTAGACTTTCCATTGTGTCTGGAAACAAATTTTGTAAATAAAATAAAACACAAAGACAGAAACTCAGAGGTTTGCGCTAGCAGCAACCTGCAATTGGTATTTTTATTTATTTGTCTTTGCTACCTGATAATGCTTCCTGGCAAAGTAGATTTTTCTTACATGTTAGAAAATGGTCTGTATACACATTGAAATAGAATATTCTAAGAATAGTAGAGAGTCAGGATAATGCAGACTTCCATCGGGTGACATGTAAGGGAGGACATTTTACACTACGCTAATGCTTTAGGAGACAATTTGAGGCTTCGTTGTCCTTTTGACCTGTCCACCAGTTTTACTCTATTGTAACTTCTCTTGTGACTTCACTGGGTTATTCCTGATCTACACAGGTACAAACTAAAAGAGACGGTCTTGTAGGAATCTATGTATTACTACAGCTGGTGCCTTGCTGAAGTTGCTGTATCTAAAGAGACAGTATCAATTTAAAGGTCATAGGCTGTACACAAATAAATGTTTTTATGGATATTACTATCATGGGCTATCGTCCTCAAACCTATTACTCCAGAATAATCCACCAAAGTCAATGTGGCTACTCCAGAGTACTTAGTTTCCGGATCATGGCCACTGTCTGAAATTATGTAAAGAAACCATTTTTAAAAATCAACTATACTTGACAGTTTGTGTTAGACATGTTATTTGCTTAAAAGTATATTCACTGTCAGATACTTAATGTATTGCTTGGATTTTTTTTAAAATTATTGTTTGTTTCAAAAACTTTTTTTTTATTTCTTAAAAAACGTTTGAGGTTTGTTGCCCATGTTTATAGCCCTTCAGTAATATTGGCCATAGTCTTGGGTAGGTTTATTCATGTACTCCATACATTCCTACACATTTACTTTGCTAATCACAGTTAGATTTACTATAAATGGCTTATACTAGCTATGCAGGCTAGGTATAATTTGGTCTGAGATTCACACATATATGTATGGCATGGAAGACTAGTAGATTAATAACTACTCAGATTAAATGCATAGGATTAATAGCGAGATTAACTGATTAGGCCAAATGGATTCGGTATTGCCATTACAAGATTAGATTTTTGCTTAATATTTTATGGATTTTAAGACTGCTTTTACAGGATATCTGCTTTACTTTACAGTTTGACTTTTAGAGAAGAGTATCTGAATAAGAGAATTTAGACAAATAGGGAAGAGGTGAGAAATAAGGAAGTAGAAAGTGCTGAAAGATGCAGAAAGGTGCAAAAGAGTTTAGTAAGAGCAGAGCCCCAAATCAATTCTGACATATTATAGGATGTTATCAATATTTAATTAATATTAATTTATCATTTAATTGGCTAGGGTAGTTTCCTGGGTGGCCATTAGGAGACCCTTAAAATGGTATGTCCTCTTCCCTTCCTGTCCTTTCCATCTTACCCTGGGTCCAGACTCCACATCCTCAACTCAGTTCGACTCAACTGAACCATGTAGAGCTGGTCTCGTACGGACTGGTAATTATTAACTTCTTCTTGTCTTTTATAATACAAAGAAGGGAAAGACGGGTAACCTTTGACATAGAAACCAATATTAGCACTTATACTTAGAAAGGTGGTTCAACCACTGTTGTTTTGTTTGGCTCTTGACTTTTCTGGTTTTTTGCCATATCTGGTCTGTATGAGATAATATTTGGCATTTAACACTGTTCTTTTAATGGCAATGAATAAAACTCAAAATATATACATAAACTTATCTTCTCGTGAAATTTCTTATAATTAAACTGCAGACTGTTGGGGAAGCCCAGGATTAAGAAATGTATACATAAATTAACAATTAGTGATTGACTTTAATAATCAGAATTAAATCAATAATTCCCTCTGGTCTACAGGTTGTTTTTTTTTTTTAAGTGAAAAATTTATATTTGGGGCAAAAATTAAAGTGTGTCTATCCTAAAGGCTGTAAAATAGTTTGAGTTATAATTCCATGCTTTCAAATGCTCCTAAAACTTGTGAGGAATAAATGACACTTCAAGTTTGGTTTCTCTCCCGAGGTAATTTTTTAAGTTATAAGTCAAAATGTCTGGAGGTTTTAAGTCATAGTGAGAGCTGAGTGGACAAAATACACTAGTTGCACAAAATACCACTATTTGCATCAAAACTTTGCTGCAATTTAAATTTAAAAAAACAAAATAAAAAAACAGGCTTGAGCCAAAATGGCTGCAGTTTGAATTTACAGTTTGACATGGAAATACTCCCCTCCAAGATACAGAGAATGACCACAGACTGGTTCCAGTTTGACTAAGTGATGCATACTTGAACACCGACTACTGAGCATACACTAGAGAGGTTTTTGGTAAGAGTAATGAAAACACACTTAAAGGACCAGTGGAGGAGTGTAAATGTATACATTCATACCATATGTAGTTCAGTGGGTACCGAGGACTAACAACTCTCTCAGGTATTCAAGCAGGACTTTCTCTGAAAGCTGAGGTAGGAACAGAATTTGAATATTCTTTTCTTTATATTGATTTATGAGTGAAACTGACCATGTCAACTCTACAGCTGCTGTTCTTGGACCCCTGTGGCATTGTCTGCGGAAGAGCAGATGCAAGGTTTTTGTTGGGATTTGATTTTACTCCATGTAATCCTCTGTGTAAGTGTAATGGACATGCTGAGATGGCTGTGCCAACTTATTGCAACGCGTGCAAATACACATCGGATGCAGAGAAACAGTTAAGAATGATAGCAACCTTTGCTCTGTTGGCTGCAAAGGTTCGTAGAGACTTGCTGGTATAAGAGGGGAGGAATGAGTATCTTTTGATATGGGTATGTCAATAATATAGGAAACGTCTGATTTGTTGGTTTATTTTATTGTAAAGTTGTATATACGTGTTATCTGGGCAACCCATAAACTGCCCTTTTTAATATTGTTCATTTATGCACTTGACTGCTACTTAGTTTGTTTTGTTCAATCTTGTCTGGATGTTGGCCATGGCGAAAGCTGGTGCCTTAATAAATTTACTTACTTACCATTGGACATTGCCATTTTCAGTAGTTCTACAGCTGTGCGATTTTTAAAATTTATTTTTAAAGAAAAAAATGTTTACCTTTCCCTGTTTGGTTGCCATTTTGCTTCAGAGTGAGGGGGACAAACGGGGCAATGAGCTGTGCTTTCCTTTTCTTATGGAAGCAGTTGGAGGGGGGAAGGGGATCTTCTACCCTCCAGTGAGCTGCTTGGACCCTACATATCTAAAAGACGACCTCCTCTCTTCTACTGCATTGAAATCCCTGAAGGTCAGTCAGAGGTGTTTTCTTGAAAATTCCATCATTGCACCAAGTCCATATGGCAAAGACATGCAGTGCCTGCTCCACATCTCTGGAACTCCCTTCTCCTGGAGACTTACCGTGATATCAGGCTTTCCAGAACACGTCTTTAAAGAGGCCATAGGTACCGCCGATTCCTACGGCTGGCGGCCACTTCCGGTGTGTCTAAACGCACCCTGTGTTGCTTCTCCTCCCGGAGAAGAACGCGCTTCCCAGTCTGCAAGCAGCTTCAGAGAGCAGAGTGTTACTGGAGAAGAGCTCAGACTGGAGCGGTTGAAAAGAGGTCTGAGTGGAAGCCCTGCTAAATCGATTGAAGCAGCCAGTTCCAGAAACCCAATTCTGGAGACAGAACCTCAACCTGGATCTCAGGTGAGAGCAAACTGGGATACAAATACGAGACCAGGGAGTGGACTTGACTGAGACTGTTAGGGACTTTATTCCCTTCAGGCTTTTTATTTATTTATTCCCATTTTTACCCCTCCCTTCCCAATTAGGCTCAGGGCAGCTTACAAAGTATAAAAACATAAAGATAGCTAAACAAAAATCTCCTACCCCCCCAAACACCCCCCACCCCCAAGCCAACCCTGTCCCTGCCTGCTCTTCAGGAAGACATGCAGGCTCAGGCAGATCTCCAAGGGGAGTGAGTTCCCTAATTGTGGGGCAGCCACCAAGAATGCCTCTCTGCATGCCCCTTGTAAAAGTTTCACAGGCAGATGGTACCTGCAAGAGAGCACTCCTGGCTGACTTTAGAGGCAGCAACAGACTATAAAGGAAGAGGCGATCTTTCAGATACCTGGGGCCCAGGCCATTTAGTGCTTTATAGGTTAACTTGAATTGTGCCCGGAAAGCTATAGGGAGCCAGTGCAGACTCTGGAGCACCAGTGTATTGTGCTTCTGGTGCCTCACCCCTGAAAGAAGGCAAGCCACCACATTCTGTGCCAGCTGCAGCTTTCAAACATCAGTGGTAGCTTCATGTAGAGTGCATTGCAGTAGTCTAGCCTCGAAATTACTAAAGCACGGACGACGGTGGCCAAATCCAAGTTTAATCAAAAAAAGGTTGCAGACTTCTCACCAGATGAACTTGGTGAAACATGCTCCTGGCCACCACTGCAACCTGGCCATCCAGGGGCAGCAGTGGATCCAAGAGCACCCCAAGGCTGCAGACCAGAGTGACCAAAGTAGGCCAAGTCCCATCAACAACAGGGGTTCCTGTATCCCCCATGTCACAAGGCCAGCCAACCATCACCACCTTGGTCTTGTCTGGATTCAACCTCAGTTGGCTCACCCACATCCAGTCCCCAACGGCAGCCAGGCACTGCGTAAGCAACGAGACTGTAGGACTGGGTCAGATGGAAAAGGTAGAGAGCTGGGTGACAGCGGCATACTGATGACTCTTCACTCCAAACCTCAAAAAAAAATATCTCACCTAGGGGCCTCAGATACACATTGAACAGGAGTGGGGACAAAACAGAACCCTGCAGGACTCCACAAGAGAGCTCCCAAGGGGATGATGAGCCGCCACCCATCACCACCCTCTGGGTTGTCCCAGCCAAAAATGAGCAGAGCCACCCAAAAGCAGTCCCACAAATCCCTGCCAGGTCATGCAGCCATGTCAACACCACCCCACAATCAACTGTATCAAAGACTGCCAAAAAATCTAGCAAAATCAACATGGTACAATTACCGTTGTCATTTTCTATTTGGCAGCTCCCTGCTACCCGCTTGCTTTAGGAATCTAATGGGGAGCCGCGGGAATGTTTTCCCAGATGAGTGGAGTCTTTACATAAATAAAGGTCTAGGGAAACTGTGTTGGCGATGTAAATAAATTGAGCATTTAAGAAGGTCTGCCCACAAGGAGCACCCTGTGGGATTAGTGGTAATACTACTTTGGTTAAGGTTGTATATTCAGCTCAGCAGAGTTTAAAAGCAGGCAAGCCCCAAGTTGAGAGGGCCAACAGAATGCTCAGTGGGGTTAGTACATTTAACTATGTGCAGTGAAGGGACCTTAGGTCAGGGGAGGAGGGAACAATCAATCCTGGGCACAGTCACGGGAAATATTCTAGAGTAGGTATTGAAGGATAATAGCACTCTGATTAAAGCTTTCCAAGAGGAAGTAATGTCCTTAAGGCCTTTGGAGCACTTGATGGAGAAGAATCTATCCTTACAGCAGGACATAGGGCAGCTTCAAGCAATTCAAGGGACTGCAGAGAAAAGAGATAGAACATAGGCAGGGGCTGTCCTTGAAGTAGAAGAGTGTGGGGTGCAAGCAGAAGTCCCATCAGAACTGGGGCTCATGGGCTCCTAAGTGGTGGGGCTGCAGGACCCAGACAGAGGGGAAGGTTGAATTGGCCCATACTGGGACTCAGGTAGAGTGGAACTCAGGTCTAGAGGAGATGAAAGACTTAGACTTTCAGGCAACTATACCCCAGTCAGAATCAAGGGAGTCATGGGATAAACTCTGACACAGGCCAGAGAAGCTGAACAGGGACTTGCTCAGGTCAAAGAACAGTTAGAGGAGGCCAGCATATAAAGAACCAACCTGCCTTAGCCAAACAGGGGTCAACTCCAAGGTGCTAAAAGAGCCATGTGTGACAAGAGGTCTTCTAATTCCCAATACAAGGGTGCAGAGAGAGGATTGCGTCTTAGGCACTGTCACAGTGTGCCCTACCCAGTCTTAATTAGAGGTGAAATGAGAATGGATTTGCATTCATGAGCTTGCAAGACCTCAAAAAACACTCTGTGTATGCGCGAATGGCTGCCATGGCCATTCCACACAGGCACCGCACTGGCGGTCATTTTCCACATGCACAGAGCTTTTTTTTAATGTTTCTCAAGAACCTAGTGAGATTCCTGAATCTCTACAAACACTCTGCACATGCACAAGATGGCTGCCGGGACCCAAGCATGCACAGAATGGCCCCAGTGGCCATTTTGCACATGCGCAGAGCTGTTTTTTGGCTGTACGAGAATCTCACAAGAACGGGTCGAGAATTGGCTCAACCCATTCTCGTAAATTTCAGTGAGAACAAAGTGTGGGTGGGGGCAGAGGAGGAGCGGCAGGCAGGAGTGTGACAGGACAAAAGAGCGGAGAGATATGGGGGAAGCAAGGCCATGACGAACTTGTTGTCTATCTTCTGAAAGAACTTGTGTGTGCGCGTGAGGGCATGTGAGCAACAGAGTAAAGTGAATTCAACTGGTGAAAGAGGACCAGGTTTCAGAAGAGCCCTATATTAGTGTGAACTAAAATCCAGGTTGAGCTATAGCTTTGGTTAAGTTTTTGCTGTGGTATGGAGACAAACAGAAGAGCCAAAAGGTGTAACACCAACCTTTAACTTTTACTAAACTTTTGTTTCTTAAAACTTTGATCTTTTTCTGCATCACTGCTTGCTAAACAGACCTGGTGCATTACAGGTAAGAGTCTGAAGACACGATGGAAGAGGTGGTTGGGCTGCTCACAAAGCAGTGCTTCTCCTATATAGCTAGTACCACGTGCAACTTGAGTGGAGTGAAACCAGGGTCTCAGCACCTAGGAATGCACAGGCATGACCCTTTCCTCCCCACACATACATGTGCCCAGACCCAGCAGCAGCCACCACTACCTCTTTCCTCCTGCACAGCCACTGCTGAGAATTGCAGCAGTAGCTGCCACCACCTACTCCTTAGAAAGTTCTAGTTGCCCCCATGGCTGAAAGCATGATATTAGCAGCAATGCCACATGGTGGTTAACATGTCAAAATACTCTAGTGCAGACAAGAGTTCTGGGGGAAAAAAATGGGACCCTCTTTCCTAAAGCTAATTTTACTTAGAATTGTGTGATACAGAAGTAGAATGAAGTCACCTTACCTTCAGGCTAAACTGTTACAAAGAGGCTACAAATAACCCTGGTGCAACAAGGCCTGCTGCTGCAGGGGCCCCAGAGCCAATTCTGCTATGTCCCAAGTCTCCACAGGGACATTCTGGAATGGTCAGGATAGGTGTGATGGTGCACTCTAGGGAGCCCTCTGTCTCCTGATTCTCTGCTCCTGCTGTTGCTCAGAGGTCTTAGCAGCTTGAGTGCAATTTAGAGCAACCCTAAGACCCCCAGTAACTACCAGAAGTCCCCAGACAGGAGAGGTGTAAGCTGCCTGTCCTCTGTTCTGTGTCAATATAGCCCTTGGAATCTGGTGCTATCATTTGTTCTGTAGCCAGCTTGACAGGAAAATGAATGGATAATTAATAGAGACATGGGTTATGTCTTTTAGCCTGATAATGTAAATTAATCAGAGACTAAAGAGACCTGCCTTGAAAAGGTGTCTCTTATTCAACAATCTACAGTTCAGCTTTCCTAAACTTTGATAATACCAACTGATTTCTCATTCCTTTGGGAAAGGGAGATCTGAATCATTTGGGGTTAACTTTAATGAGAGCTTCAGCTCCAGCGTCAAACTGAAATGAATATCTACAGCAAACATTATAGCCGCTAGTTTTGCCTAATTTGAACTGTATCTTTCAGACCATGGGTCTAGTCTAGAACCCAGGCCCTTTAAGCTCCCAGACAGGGGTCATTGCCACACAGACACCATGGAAGCTCAGCATAGGCGCTCTGGAGCAAACTAAATCCACTTCCCTGTGAGGCCATGCCTTACCCTGGATTGCAATTGTTTAGCACAACCCGGCCTCCTGATTAACAAACTCAGAGATACTGTATCAAGGGTGGGCAAAGTTCCCCAATCCAAAGAGCCACCCAACAAGATGGATCTTCAACTGACCAAGAGCCACAATCAAATGTTGCCCTCTCGCGCACACACAGACACAGCCTTTGGGCCACTGCTTCCACCTGCCCCTACCTTAGCTCACGCGTCACCCACTGTTCACCTCTCCCATTGGCACAGTCCTGCTGACACTGCTCACCCCTCCTGCCTCCACAACCCACTGGTGCAGGCTACCCAGTGCCAATCACTCACCTTTCTTGCCTCCACCATACGCCAACAGGGCCACCTACCACTGCTGCTTCTGTCTTCACCATCGCTGCTGCAATCATCCAGCACTGGGCATCTCCTGCTGGCATGCACTAGCACCCAGTGGCAGGCAGTGCATGTGAAAGAGGTGGAACTGAGGGAAACACATGGACACCCTGGCTCTAGGCAGCTGTTTCTTCCGAGAGCTGCAACAGAGGTGTCAGAGCAGCATTTGATTCACTAGCTGCCATTTGTTCACCTCTGCACTATATCTTCTTCCTGTGTCAGAGTCAGCCCTTTAGCCCTGCACATCCAAGCAGGGGATCAGCTTGCTACCATCTAGGGTTGCCTCCTCTTGCATCCCCTTGCCTCACCCTGTTGCCTGGCCTTTTTCCTCCTTCCTTTTGCTCCCATCGACACCAACAGACTGATCTCCTGGCTGCTGAACCACTCTCCTCTCTGACCTTGCCTCCAGCCTACTCCCCTGGATTTGAAGCCTGCTGGTATGGACTCCCTAGACACTGACCATGCCTCAGATGCCGACATCTGCCCCTTCCCAGTGCCACCACTAGACTGAGATAAGAACATAAGTGTCATACTGGGTCGGACCAATAATCCACCTAGCCCAGCATCCCGTCTCCGACAGTAGCCAGCTCCACTAGTTCACGAGAAGCATATGTACAGATCATGGAGGTATGACCCATCTCCTGCTGAGTAGAGCAGGTGGGTGGTAACTACTAGTAGCCAGGTGTTTGAGCCCCTACTAGTAGGCGTTTATGGACAGGTTTAGAAGATAGTGCCAGTTTCCATTAGAAATGAGCTATGCTGCTGACTTTCACAGCCTCCTCTGGCAATGAGTTCCACAACTGTATTGTCCGCTGTGTAGAAAAAGTACTTCCTTTTGTTGGTTTAAAATCTGCTGCTGTTTAACTTCAGAGTATCACATTGTTTTCTTAATGTGGGAAAGGGAAAACAGTTCTCTATTTTCTCTGTACCACTCATGATTTTATAAATTTCTATAATATGCCTCCTTAGCCCTGCTCTGATTTTGAAAACCTTCTGTATTAATCTGCTAATGGGATAGGATATACCCAAGTTACATCACAGTTGAAAAATATAAATGATTGATTTGAATATGACTACAGTTCAACGTAAAAAAAAAATTTTTATTGTGCTTGGTACAGAAATGCATGTCCAACACAAAAGTTTGTGGGGTTACTATGACTCCCCCCACCACCACCACCACCCACCCACCAGTGTCAGGGACAGTACATTCATATGCAAAAAAGATAACATCTAGCTGTTAACTAGTGTTAACATCCCAATGTTCTCTCCATTCATAAGCAAACAAAGATAAAGTGGGTGATAACTCACAGGCAGACAGCTAGTCTGCATTTCTAGAACCTGACCTATTAGGAGCTATCAGGAGCTTGTCTGCATTTCAATAGCCAGTTGTCATAGTAATAATGGTTGGGTTGAAATGACCTTCAGCCTAATAGGATAATTTGTTTCAACACAAATTTGCAAGTAAAAAACTCCATTGAAACATCACACCATGAAAGAGTTAACTGCTATGCAAAGACTCTAAAGATACAAGTTTACTTTATTTTTTATTATTATTAGCATTTATATAGCGCCAGCGATGTACCTGGCGCTTACAAAGAATAAGATAGACACGGTCCCTGCCCGAGAGCTTACAATCTAAAGACAGGGGGAGGGGTGACAGGGAAGGGGAAAACAGAGGGAGAGACAAGGGATGCGACATTCATGAGGATGCGAGAGCTGAGGTACACGTTCGTGGCTTGGTTACAGTAAATTGGAGTTTGCAGATAACAGGTGAGGGATAATCCCGGATGGGAATGATTAGCAGGAGCTAGGAAGGGCGGAGCGGAAGAGGTGGGTTTTGAGGAGGGACTTAAAGGCATGGAGGGTGGGGGCAAGGTGGATGAGGGCAGGGAGGGAGTTCCAGGCGTGTGGGGCAGCAAGGGAGAAGGGGCGAAGGCGGTTGGGGGAGCAGGGGAAGCGTGCGAGGATGAGGGAGGGGTTGGAGGAGGAGTGGAGTGCTCGAGCAGGGGTTTGGAGGGAGATCAGGGCAGAGAGGTAGTGGGGAGCAAGGTTGTTGTGAAGGGCTTTGTAGGTGAAGACAAGGAGCTTGTGCAGAATACACCAGTGGAGAGAGGAGAGGTAACTAAAGTTACTAACTAAAGTTGGTAACTAAAGTTTTCCAGTTGGGGTATAATTAATTGGCCTCCCCAATGCACTTTTTATGAAATTCTGTACATACAATGGCATATTATGAAATCAGACAAAATTCTACCTTGTGTTTGGGGCAAATATGACCCCATAAGTCTGGGCGTATGGTGCTTTCATTTTTCCATTCATTCCAATAGGGGTCAATCATACTCCATTAGTGTTCTAGTATTCACCTTCAATTTAAAAAAAAATACAACTGGGGAGGCATGAATGGAGCACAACTGACCCCATTATCCTTGAGGAATACATGGAATATGAAGTGGTACAGGTTTGCTAAAAAGTTTTTCTGATTTTTTGTACAACTTCCAGGGTACCATGCAACCCCATAGGTGGAAACGGTAAATCACCTCTTCTCTAAGCTAAACAGCCCTAACCTTTTCCAGTTCTATTTTATCTTTCTTGAGATGGGACAACCAGAACTGCACACAATATTCAAGGTGGCATTGTACCAAAGTTTTATACAGTGTCATTATGCTGGTTTCCCTTTTATTCGCTATTCCTTTCACAATGATGCCTAGCATTCAGTTTGCCTTTTGACTGCTGCCACACACTGAGCTGGTATCTTCAAGGAATTATCCACAATGACCCCAAGATCCTTCTCCCGAGTGGTTACACCCAGATTTAAACCTAGCATCGTGCATGTAAACTTGTATAGTGAGTATTATTTTTTTCTATGTGCATCACCTTATCAGCATTGGATTCCATTTGCCATTTTAATGCCCATTCACCTAGTTGTGCAAGATCCTTCTGTAGTTACTCGAAGTCTGCAATTTGGCCACCTCACTCTTTACCCCTTTTCTTAGAACATTAATATGTTAAAACAATACTGGTCCCAGAACTGACCCTTGAGGCACCCCATTATCTACGTCTCCCCAACTTGAAAATGACCATTTATGCCTACACTTTGTTTCCTATCTTTTAACCAGCTATCAATCCATGACAGAACTCTTCCTCTTAGGCCATTTTTACATGAACCTAGGGGGTGGGGGTGTCGACGTGGCAGGTGTAGGTGGGAGTGTTCCCACTTACACGGACACACACACACACACACCTACACCTACCGACACCCATCTCCACCCATGGAGCTTTCTACGTTCTGTCGGAGGGCTCTGTGGGTGAAGATGGGTGTGGGTCGGTGTGCGTCGGGTGTTGCTGGGTGTGCGGTGGGAGCACACATGCCGTTTACATGGGCGCACACCCACCGCACACCCATCCCCCCACATACCGGTGGCCATTTACATGGACTGCCCCCCCACCGCCACACACCTACAGTGGGGCGGGGGGGCAGTTCGTGTAAAAACGGCCTTAGTTTGCTTAAGAGTCTCTGGTGACGGACCTTGTCACATACTTTTTAAAAATCCAAACCTACTATGTCAGTCGGATCACCCCTATCCACATGCTTGTTGACATTCTCATAAAATTCTAATAAATTAGTGAGTTATGACTTCCCTTTGTTAAAGCCATGCTAGTTTTTACCCAAATGATGCTTGTCAATATACCTAGTAATTCTGTTTTTTAAAAATGGTCTCCATCAGTTTGCCCAGTACCGATGTCAGGCTTACTGGTCTGTAGTTTCCAGGGTCACCTCTGGATCTCTTCTTTAAAAATGGTTTTACATTTGGTATCCTCCAGTCTTCTGGCACAGAGGAGGATTTTAGTAATAAGTTACATATTACTGATTGTAGTTAGGCAATTTCAAACTTGAGTTCTTTTAGTACCCTTGGATGAACTAATACCATCTGGCCCCAGATGACTTGCTACTGTTTAAATTATCAATATGCAATAAGACCTCTTCGGGCAGGACACTAATTTCAGATAATTCCTCAGATTCATCACTCAGAAATAGTTCTGGTGTAGGTATCTCCCCAACAACCTCCCCAGTAAAAACTGCCACAAAGAATGGATTTACTTTCTCAGCAGTGGCCTTATCGTCTTTGAGCGCCCCCCTTTATTGCCTGATCGTTTAGCGGATCAACTGCCTCTCTAGCAGGTAGATCCTGACAGCAATATGCCAAAACAGATAATAGCTGCTATTCAGATCCATTTTTGCAGGATATCCATTTTAGATTTTCATGTTGGTTTTATGACTATTCAGATATTTGGTTACTTCATTTTGAATATTTGCATAAGTGCAATAGCTGGAAATGAAATAAATAAATGATTAACTAGATATCCAGACATCCGAATGACAGAAAAACTGAACAGCCAAAAAAACACCAAAATAGATATACAAATATCTGTTTCAGTTACAGATATCATCTAGATATTCTGGGGACTACCCAAAAATGCAAATAATATCTGTGAATATGAAACCTGCTGTTCGTTACAGCACTACTCCAGCCTCACTGTCATGGCCCTTACAAAGAAAAGGTACATACAAAATTGCCAGTGAAATTAGTAGAAAGGAATTCAAGAGCTTGTGAAGTTTGCATAGTTTTCTTTGAGAGTCAAGCAGCACAAACGCAGACAGCATGCAAAACGCAGTGTCTTCCCCTGCAGTGTGTATTGAGATCAATTAAGAGACCAGTGTGGAGCCAGGTTTTGTCTTGCTGCTAGCATTCTGTAAAAACAGTTGTGAAACCATTTGCTAAGCCATTGTGCTATTGAAATTGTTACCTAGTTTAACCTCCTACAAACTTCAAAAGTGCAACTAGAAGGCAGCAAGCACCTCCTCAGTGAGGTGTCGCAAAAGCCCTTATTCATGGTGACAGTCTGACACTGTTGAGACAGCTAGGAGTGAAAGTGTGGCAGAGAGCTCAGTCTCTGAAAGGCCATGACGCGCTTGAAGCATTGCAGCGGGGTTGGCGGGGACCCTGCACATAGCATATCACAAAGTTACAGGAAGGAAGATTATGAAGAATTAAAGTTGATGGAAGCCAGGATCAGAGAAGGTCAGTGCAAACATGCATTGGCACTGGCTACATGAGAGATTAATGTTTGGAATGTGGCAAAGGAGGTAAGATCTCTATTAAAATAATAAACTCATCCTGCTGAAGGGTCTTATTCTCCATTGTCCTGCATCTTACATAGTCATTATGCTGTACTTAGCTAAACATAAAGCATGACCCAAACCCCCTCTAAAATGGCAGATCAGTTTCAATGGGATGGTATACCTGAGTCAGGACACAAACAAATAGGTAGAATTCACACATCTCACAAAATTGTAGCCATTTGTAATAATAATATACTACTATAGTCCCTTCCTGATGCATCTCTGAACCCTGAGGGTGACACAATCCCCTTACCTTCAGCCCTGTAGCACTTCCTTGGAATCAGTGGATCCTGGCATTTAGTAGCCCACCTAGCATCCTGGTCCATAAATAAATAGATAAATAAAATAAACTTTTACTGTTCTTTAGGACAGGAGAAAGATCTGCTATCAGAGATAAGCAGAAAACAAGCAGTTTATTCTAGATAAAGCATGGAATAGCTAAACATAATGGAACAGGAAGAGGGGATTATGCCAGGGAATTAACAAACTCAACCAAACCACAAACATGTCTGCTGCTGCTGCTTTTTAAGCTCTGTAATGGTGTAACAGTGGCCCTGGCGCAGTCCTTGTGAGAGCACCCTCTGTAGGGAATCAGCTCAAACTGCTACCACCACGCTGTCCCAGAAGCACTCTCCTGGGGTTAGTTCCGCTCTGGTTCAGACTTAGAGTAAATGGGTATTTTCAGACATTACGAGATCACAGTGAACCACGGTGAATACCCACTTGTGATCACTGGGGCTCGAACGTCTGTTTGGCGGCCGCCAGATGTTTGCCACGGTCAATACCCGCATGGGGTCAATTTGAACCACGCTTCCCGGGCTAGCCGGGGGAATGTCCCGGGAAGCATGGTCAAAAAGATCCCCAGCGGGGACCAAAAAAAAGTAACGTCTGGCCGGTTGCCACGGGCCGGGATCCCCGGCGGGATCCCGGGCCACGGCACATCCGGCCCGACGCGGCTGCCACAGTGGCCCCGTCGCCCGCCCGTCTCCCTGGAGGGCAGGCAGCGGGGTGCGTGGAGTGGGCGGGGCCGTGCGGCCGCACGTTGCGCTGCGCGGCCCCGCCCCCTCCCAGATTCCCCGCCAGGATCCCCCCGGCACGTCTGATATGGTGTGACAGGGTGACCCCGGCGGGGAATGAAAGGGTTGTTTTCGGTACAGGGCCAAGCGACCCCGTAATGTCTGAAAACACCCAATGTCCACACTTTAGGGTTAACTTCCACCGTGTCCATTTATGTACTGTATTCCTCAGTTCTCTTCCACCAAGCATATATACAATGACAACATTCCTGGTTCCTCACCATAGTTCAGAGCCCCTGCTCTTCTCAGGCCCTCTAGGCTCTCAGCCCCATGGCTCCAGTTTCTCTCTAATCTGTAGCCCCATTCTGAGCCACACAGAGGTTTTTTATCTCCCCTGGCTGACTATGTCACCCCCACTGGGTTTGCCCCAGAGGCCCAATACTTGGCTCCTTAAGGGCCAATGTCTCATTTAGCCTCTGTTCTGCTACATCTCTCCCCATTTTGGGAGACACGACTATTGGAAATAAGACTGTCTTAATTCCTCAAGCAGAACAGAGTACGCATTATCTCCAGCTTGCGACCAATGGTTTATGCATACCTTATTTTCACCCCATGCCTCAGTTTCCCCAACAGTCTGATACTTCATTTCACAGTCCCCAAAACACAATATCAGAGGACAGTTCTAATCAAGTAAGGGTCTCACCCTTAGGTGATCTAGAGCTCTCTGCTCTAGGGATGTGCATGTCATTTTCATTATTACAATAACGATAATGAAAATTGTTGTTTTCTTTATTGTTATTGCAATAACAAAAACAAATTATAATAATAATGAAAATAGAAACATAAATGACAATTTGTTTTTGAAATAAAGGAAAAACACTGAAAAACATATTTCTGGCTATAACGTTTTTGTTTCTTAGTCACTTGTGATGAAATTTGGGGTGTTTGTACCCCCAATGGAGGGCATTATGTGTACTAATTTATGAAACAATTAGATAAAGAAAAATTATTTTAGAAGCAATTGAATGTTGCAATTTTAAGAAAAGCTCCATACACATTCATGGCTACAACTACTTTATCTTCCATGCAATTTGCATGAAACATGTGAATACTATGCCCCTCCATAAGCTTACTACACCTGCCAATTATCAGAAAGATTGGATGAAGGGTCCTTATGGTACAAGACATTAACTTGAAAATACATTTCCAGCTGTAACATTTTGTATATTCCATCCTGTTGACAAGATAGCTGGCAGGCATGTATCACTTATCTTCCCTGTCATCCCTTCCAAATTACAAGACAATTTGATAAAGGGACCCAATTTTATAAGCAATTGAAGTTGTCCCCTTGAAGACCATAATTCAGATAAATAGCAGCACGTGCAGTGCCAGTCAGATGCAGGCACCTGGCATGACAGGGGGAGAGAGGCTGTAGGGAGGATGTGGAGAAACCCAAAGGGCAGACAGACACATTCACTAGCCAATTACTGCCTGCTTCCAGCTTTACAGGACCAATGAGTGGTGGCTTCGAGGCAGGCATAGGAGGTGACCCTCAGGCGGGCATAGAAGGGACATAACTGCGACTTTGGGGATAGCATCCTAGCAATAAGGAGACATAGTTTACACATTCAGGCTGGCCAATTATCATCACAATCACATCCTGCAGCACTGTGACAGAGGACATAAGAGAATCTCTATTGGTTCTTTTCTAAACATGCGCTTCTGACTTCCCAGTAACAAGTGGGGGGAGACATGTTGGGATGTTCACAGCACAGAATGAGGATATTTGGTTGAAATGTCTGCTGGCCAGTTGGCATCACAAACCAATATTATACCAGAGTGACACAAGAGAATCCCTGGCATAGGCTTGTTCTCTGCATATGTTGTGCAGGCATATAAAATTGGGCCCTTTACCACATCTTTCTGATATTTGGCAGAGATGATAGTGAAAGTGTGATATAGATCCCTGCCAAATTTCATGTACACTGGTTGCACTACAAGGATGTTACAGTCAGACACACATTTATAAGTTAATTGCTTATACCACCAGGACCCTTTATCTAATCCTTCTGAAAGTTGGAAGAGATATTAAATATGAAAAGGGGTATAAACATGCCAAGTTTCATCTACATTAAATATGAGGCAAAGAAGTTACAACTAAGAATGTATATGAAGATGTTTGCAAAATAAATTAATTCAACTGCTTCTAAAATTGGATTCCTTTATCCAGTCTTTTTGGAATTCAGTACACATAATGCTTTTCATGGAAGGTGTAAGCACACCAAGTTTTGGCCACATATAGTGAAAACCAAAAATGTTACAACTGAAAATGTGTTTTCCATTGAAACCAATGGAAAACAAAAATGAAAGCAAGAACGAAAACAACAATTTGAAATTTATGAAAACGAAAATGACAGATTTAAATAACAAAAACAAAAACAAAAATGACACGGGCCCCTGGTGCACACCTCTCTGCTCTTTTCCTAGAGCTCTCTGCTCCAGTACCAGGTTTGGGCTATGCCAAAGGGTCCAGTCCACTCCACACACACACACACACACACACCCATACATTGTGGAATTCCAGTGTCTCTTTTTAGAGCTCTCTAGATGGAATTACATCAATACATACCATCTCTCTCTCTATGTTCTTACTACCACCAGGAAGCAGCCCACTTCCTTATCTGTCTCTCAAAGTCAGTACTCGCCAGGCACAGTCCACTGGCTTGTACTTAGGCAAAGATAATGTTGACAAGTCCACAGAAGTGTCACCAGCTTTGGAAACAAATCATCAGTCCTTACACAGCCATTTCCCTCATGGCAGCCTCTGCAGGACCTCACCCCTCACAGCCCTTCAGTGGTTGGGGTCCTGCAAACCCAGTCAGCCCTTTCCACTGTCCACTAAAAGACTAAGGAGGAACCATTGCCTCATGACAAAGCTCCTGCCCCATGGTTCTCCCCTCGAAATGAACTTTGTGTTGTATTTTTGACCGGCTTTTTCAGAGCAGCAACATGGCGGCAGTGCTGCCAGCAGCAGAAGCCAGGTAGGTCACATGTCATGATAAATCCCACACAGCTGCCTCCAGCCTGGCTCCATCACACTGCCCACCTCCTGCCTGCGGGCATCAACTTCTGCCACGAAGGAATCTCTGGAAATTGCCCAAATAGGGGCCTTCAGCTGCCCTGCCCCCAGAGACTAACAGAACAAACTACAACTTACAATGCCCTGGTATGGATGGTATGCCAAGCCACCCATACTGCAAAACAAGAGAATTGTCCACCAAGAGGTTCCTTACAGGTGCCTCAGCTGGCCCAGTCAGCTCAGTGCTCGCCCGCCACTGCGCCCACCACCCAGGCTCCTCCTCCATGGTGCACCAGCACCTCCTTCTAGACTCCATCCCCCTTGCAGCACCGCAAGCACAACAATTTAAAAACAATTATATCTTCTGGACCTGCCCGGCCTGAACATGTGCATGTACACTTTGGCCAGCCCAGCGCATCCCCAGGACCCAGAAGCTTGGCACTCAGGAGCTAGCTGCTTTAAAGTGGCCACGCAGCGTATTTTCACAGTTCGTGATCCGAACCATCTGGGACTGTACCGGGGTGCTTGGGGACACCATGGGGGATATGTGGGCCCTGCCCACAACACCCCAATTGACAGACCATGCCTTTTTCCAGTGTCAGCTTCCAACTGCTTTTCTCTGGCTCTTTAGCTTCCTTAATGTTGACTAGGCCACACCCATCACAGCTGCTTCCTGTAGGCACTGTTCTACACTATTGGTGGTACATGCAGCTTCCTTAGCACCTTCCCCTCACTGGTGCTAGCTGTGCTCTCTTAAAGGGGAATCAGCCCTGAGGAACTCTGCCCTGTTACAGGGTGTATTGTCGCAGTATCTGATCTGCACATAGAAACACTTTGCAGTAGTTTAGGACAGGAAGCAGCTAGAATATTCTATCCTATTAAAAACGGAGGAGGAATTCTAGGCAGACAGAATGTAGTTCCAAAACTGAATTTTCTCTAGGAAAATAGAGGTGATGCCCTTTATCTTGCTGATATCCTAGATTCCTAGCAACGTGTGGGAAGTACATATGTCCCTTTGAAGCATATTGTGTAGAAGCCACTGTTAAAGGCTGCTTGCCCACATTACACAATCTCACATTAATTTTTATCTAACATGAGATTGTGTAATGTGGGAATGCCCTCTTCCTCAATCATCAGTTAAACTAACGTTAGTTTAATCACAGATGACAGGGCTGGGAAATCCAGCCCTGTCACTCACATGACTTGAAATTTACCTTAAATTTGAATGTGTGCATGCTTTGAAATTTAATGTTAATTAAGCACACTGCGATTCACCAGAGGGGAGCAGCCTGGCAGAAGGATCACAGCACCTTCTCTCCAGACAACAGTGGCTCAGGGGCGTAGCTACCATTGGACAAACAGGGACATTTCTATCCCGGGGCACGTACTGGCTGGGGACCCAATATCAAGGTAGCTAAGCCAACCTTTCCCCACCCTTTTTTCTTTTTAAATTGCCACCTGAACTGGCTGAGGGCCCCCTCCCTGCCAGCGGTTGCAATAGTGTGTCTGACACAATGTTGCAACCACAGGGAGGGAGGGGTGGGCCCCATACAGCAGTCTGCATCAGACCAGGTCACACCCACAAGCCTCATGGCTCGGCTCTCCCCCCATGGTGCCGCGTCGCAGAGAAGGAGTCCTCCCCAGCAGTCTGGACTTGGTCCGGGCAGGGCTGGCTCAAGGGAGGTCCAGCCTGAGTGGGAAGGTGCCCAGCAGCATGAGTGGAGCTGCCAGCAGACACCTTCCCACTCCAGCACTCCCCGCATTGAGCTGGCCCAGCCTTCCCCGGCCCAGTCCACCCAACCAGCCCCCAGCTTCCAGGGTGGGTCGGGTGGATTAGGGCAGCAATGGCACTGCTGCTGCTGGCTGTGCTAGTTCCAGCGTGCAAGCAGCAAGGTGTGAGAGACAGAGTGCACCATGGGACCAGCTCGCCACTGGCCAAGAAGACAGATGGGCCCAGCAGCAGGCCACCAGCCGCAAACCACAGACTCTGCAGAGAGCAAGTAAGTCCTGAGCACCAGCAACCCAGAGCCCCTAGACCGGCCAGCGGCTTCACCACCGGCAGGAAAAAAGAAGGGTGGTCAACAGACATTCCTTGTCCCTGGGTCCATCCCAAGCTAGCTATGCCCCTGCAGTGGCTGGAGCATCACTTCCTCCCCACAAAGGCCTCCCCCAGGTGCTGGGGATCCAGTCAGGACATAGCTTGTTGTGACCAGGGTGGAAAGTCAACCTGAAAGCGGTGTGTGCAAGTGAGTTATTGGGGGTCTGGGGGCTTCAGGGAGTGAGAGCTGTCCCTACCCTGGAGCAGCCAGGGATGCAGAACTAGAGGGGTGGTCTTTGTGTGTGGGCAGCCTTTTTTGCAATGTGGGCAAGGATCCATTGTTTCTCATAACAGATCCATCGTGGCCCCGTGAGCATAAAACACAGTGAGAAATTAACATGGGTGTGCAGTTCGTCTGGATCTCACATTACTGCTATTTTCCTGCAAGATTGAATCTCACAAGAAAAAGCAGGACGTGGGCAAGTAACCCTAGGTCTGTGCTATGGGCATGAGATGGATAATAACCCAGAGAAAAGAAAGGACCTATTGTACCACACCACTTCTTGCCAGCACCCGGGGTTTTCCTTGGATTTGTTTTGGTGCAGGACAAATGAATACAACTGAACGCTTAGCAGAAGAGACAAAGCTATGCCGTGCTCAGAGATGTAAGGAGCCGTGTTGCCTCACTGGATTGGTATAGGTTAGAGACTGTTTTGTTGGTTGCTGTTTTAAACGCAAGTCAATTGATTCCCAGTGGATTCCATTTATACACTTGCAAATACTAATCTGGACACTCCACAAATATATGTTCTAGGACATAGGCAATTGATTTAAAAAAGAAGAAAAATACCCACCTACCAAACCTTCCAGTTTAGGCATACCCACAGTAAAAACATAAAAGAGAGTGAAGGGGTGAATGCTACTGTGTCCTAACCCATCTCTTTGAGTTTTGCAATACAGACTAGAAATAATGCTTATAAGTCATGCAAGTTAAAAAAAAAATAATCTTTGTAATTCCTTTAGGCAGGTACAGAGATTTAGACAGATGTAGAATGAGACAGAGGGCGTTTTTAGATGAGTGGGGCAGTCTACCAGATTGACAAATCCACTCTTGAAAAAGTCACACGGGAACATTTACATGTACCGGAAGTTGCCCACCGCCAGTGAAAACAGCAGCTATTGGCAGCTTGCACATTATTTTTAAAACCAGATTTGTAAAACCTCGGTCACTTGGTTTTACAAATCTGGTTTTAAAAATAACGCTCGAGCCGCCAGGCGCCGCTGTTTTCACTGGCGGCCGTTGACTTCCAGTGCATGTAAACACTCCCTGCATGACTTTTTTTAAGAATGGATTTGTCAATTCACTAGAAATGCCCTCTGTGTTTCATTCTGCATCTCTCCAAATTATAGCAGCTCAGTCTTGTCCTGTTGGTTTGGAATCTTGGATCCATTTGGGGGAGGTGCTTGGAGTGATGAGGGCAACCAGTTGTGAGTTAGATCCTTGCCCATCCTGGCTGGTGAAAGCCAGCTGGGAGACGTTGAGGTCATTATTGGCTGGGGTTGTCAACATCTCCCTATGGGAGGGGAGGGTGGTGGACACCCTTAAAACGGTGGTCTGGCCCTTGCTTAGGAAATCATCTTCTGGCCTCTGTCACCTCTGGCCCGAGGTTTTACAAATCTGGTTTTTAAAATAATGCGCAAGCCATCAGGCACTGCTGTTTTCAATGGCACTTAGCAACCTCCGGTGTGTGTAAACGCTCCCCCCATGATTTTTTTTAAAACAGATTTGACAATCCGCTAGATTCCCCTGCTCATCTAAAAATGTCCAGAGAAAGATAAAGAGAATGAGGCAATAAACAGAGGAAGAGAGAAATAGAGAAATACTGGAAGACAAATGCATACAAAGAAACCAAGCATCAGGGGAGAGGCGAGAGAGAGAGAGAGAGAGAAAAAAAAACACAAAGCAGAAGAGAAACAGGCAAACAAAAGAAGGGAACTGTCTATAAGATCGGCTTTACTGAATTTGTAACCAGTCACAGCATGACGGCCTCCTGGCCTGGTCTGTGTCAACATACAATATGGCGTGGCACAGCTCCTAACTGTCCCAGTGCACACTTTTTCCAAACACTTCTTGGCAGAAGTCTCCAGCAAACTGTCAAGCAGTAATAGGATTCTTGCACCGTTTTTCTACTGCGTAGACGAGGACAAAGACTGACAGGAAGAGATTTCTGCTTCTCCTGAACTCATTGAGCAGCAAAGTGATTAGAATACAAAGGAGAAATGGAGCCAAGAGCCCAGGATTCCTTGTACTGCTTGTCCTGATGTGTGAAGTATGTCATTCTGGTTTAAGGAACATGACTTCACAGGTGCTCATGCTGGGACTCAGCCAGACTATGACCTTTATTTGTTATGCAGAGTTCATAAGAACTCCAGCAAGGACTTTTATAATCCCATCCTGCCCTTTGCAGGGATTTTAACCATTACTGACTGTACTTTTACTCAGTGGGGAATAAGTGCCTGATTTGTGGAACTTGAATGTGACTGGGTTTAAATCCTGAGACGTGTCGCATCGACCACAGCAAGTACAAATGGATATGGAGGGTTGGTTTGTGGCAGGTGGAGTTTGGGGGGAGGGGGGGGTTCAAAGAGCCAGAGGCCAGAAGAGAATTTCTTAAGGAGGGCCAGACCACCTTTGTTTTAAGGGTGTCTCACACCCTCCCCTTCCATAGGGAGATGTTGACACCAGTCAACAATGGCCTCAACAATATCTCCCAGCTGACTTTCACCAGCCAGGACAAGTAAGGATCTAATTTAAAACTGGTTGCCCTCGTCACCCCAAGCACCTCCCCCAGATGGATCCAAACCAACAGAATAAGACTGCTTCCATAATCCCACTCTCTGACTTTGCAGTTGAAATGGCAACACCCAAGTTGTAGTGATTATGAGCAATTTTGTCTGTAAAGTAATTAATACAAATGTTACAGCGGGCATTAAAATGACTGTGGCCTGGTGGAGACAGGCTGGGTTAACCAGGTACCTCGTCACCTGGAACAGCTCCTCTGAATGAGACTTTGCAGATGCTATGATAGCAGAGAAGAAAAAAAACCTTTCTTTGCCACCATCATAACCACGGCATAGTCCCTCAAAAAGGGTCTATGCCACAATTGGTCGGCTTCAGCATGAGTCGAGCACCACCTATGCTCTAACTGCCTAACCTCCCACTTCAACCACCCCAGGCCCTCCGTAAACCAAACAAACAAATCCTCCAATCCTGCCCCCAAACCAGCCTTTGGGTTGATGTAAGTAAGTGACGCAATGCAAAATAAGAGTACAAGAGGCACACGCTGCTGAAGGAAATTGTCTGGGGTGCAAGTGTGTTGTGTATCTCCAGGAGGGTGGCAGTAATGGGCTGGATTCTCTAAATACCTGTCCCAGGATCACAGCCCATTACATACTACTCAATCAGTGGGAAGCATTAGTTCAACTTTAGTTCAATCAGTCTGAGACTGGTTAGAGGCCCTGATCTGTTTGATGCAATGCAAGACATGCTCCAGTTGCTACTTTTGATAGAAATGTTCCAAAAGAAACTTTCCATCTCAACCCTTGTGTGTTGGATTCTTGTTTCTTTTTCACCCAGTTCTGTGATGCAGGACATACATTGCTTAATTGGAACTACATAGAGTAAAGTAAGCATCCTTGTGCTTTGCCAGCTGGCTATACTATTCCTGTACTGACTTGGGATCCTTCAGTCCATAACCCAGCTAACATATACAGGTTGAGACTAACGAAGTCACTCATCTGCAGAGTGTAGTCTGTTCAGAGACTAAAATAAAATAAAAAATTCAGGATGGGGGGACCTTTTTCATTTCAGTGTCCCTGTGTTCCAGAGGTCTGTGTTCAGCATGGAGAATCATTTAAAAATGAAATTACAGCACAGTCTGAAAGCAGAGGGGTTGCGGCCTTCCCTGGGGTTTTGAGGATGACAGAAGGCCAGAGAAGCATACAGAGTGAGTTACTGTGTCTGTCCATCCTTCTGAAGCATGTAAAATACAAGGTTTGGGATCCATATAAAAGGAGTTCAAATGTTGTTCTCTTTAATTCCAGGAGTGGGATCTTTGGTTGGCAAACATTCCCCTTCTGCTTCAAGTGACTCTGGGTATTTTCAGACGTTACAAGATCAGAGTCAACCACAGTGAACCACAGTCAATCCCGCGGCAGGGCCAAAGAGCCCTGAACGTCCATTCAGCAGCCGCCAGATGTTCACCGGAGTCAGTACCCACATGGGGTCAAAATCAACTATGCTTCCGGACCTCCGGCCCGGACCATCTCCGAAAGCATGGTCAAAGAGATTCCCAGCAGGAAACAAAAAAAAAGTAACGTCTGGACAGCAACCACCAGCTGGAATCAAACAAAATGATTCCCAGCCGAGGACAAAGCACGCAACGTCGCTGCCAGGCAACCAGCAACAACACAGGCTGTGGAGGGAGATTTAAAGGCCACATGGCAGCAGCTGGGACGAGCCGCCCCAGCACCTTTCAGGTGCTTTGACCACAGCCCGGCCTGGGAGCGGTGTAACATCTGTTGCGCTGCCCTGGGCTGTGGTCTGCCGGTCCAATTCCCTGCCGTGGTTCCACTCCCATCACATCTTTTTGGGGCCTCTCTTGCCCACAGGGTGTGGTTAGCCGGTTCGCCACTGCTGGGAATCCACTGTGGTGAATTGGGCGCCCGTAACATCTGAAATCACCCTCTGTAGATTCTCACAAGTGGGTTTACATGCAGTCCCTAAAGCTGCTTCTGGTCCTTTGAACAGCCATTGAAGCTGAAAAGCTCATGTCTCTCCTCTGATATGTAGCTAGAACACATGCCCACCCCTACATAGAGACTCCGCCCCCACCCTGACAGTTCCTTCCAAATGCACTTCAGCATGGCTATGTCTTTAGAGCTGTGAAGGAACCTTGAACAGTAGAGTTCAACCTTGAACAGAGTTCAATGGCTACTGAGGTAGGGTTCAAGTACTTTACTACTTGTAACTATAAGTTACAAGCACCTGTAAAAACTGTCATTTATGCCTTGGTGAAGCTTACAAACCATCAGGCTGCACTGCCTATGCTCAATTAACCTCTTGGGCACATAGCCGCCATGGGGCCATTCCAGGTGGTGGTGGGCCTGACTCATAAGGGGGACACACTCTTGACTTCGTTTTTTGCACTAACCTTGAGGCGGTGGGTCCGATGCTTGTGGGAGTAGAAAGTTCTCCCTTGCCATGGTCGGACCATTACCTCCTGCAGACTACGATCCCGGCATGCCTCCCTGTCCATAGGGGTGTGGGACCCGTTAAGATTGTCTGCCCCTGGAGACTTGTAGAATCAGAAGGATTCTGGAATGCTCTGGAGAGATACCTGTTGACCTTGAATCAGAAAGTTTATTGCATGACCTTGGTCATTGCTTGGCCGGGTCCAATACTGTTGACCTCAATAGTTGTTCCATCGAGGACCTCGTGTTTTTTTGGAACACCTGGCTGGGCAAGGCCATCGATTGGGTGGTTCCTAGGCATCTGCTCCCAGCGTTTCATCACCACAGATCCTCATGGTTCACAGGGAACCTGGGGTGGCTGAAGCACAAAGGGAGGCAGTTGAAGCAATGATGGTGCCATTCTTGCACCCAAGACAATTGATTGCAACATAGAGTGTTTATGAAGGCATATGCCATGACTGTGCAGGCAGCAAAGAAAAAGTTCTTTGCTGCCCTCATGGCATCCACTCAGTCTCATCCAGCAGAGCTGTTCTGGGTAGTGAGAGGGTTGGTCAGTCCACGCTGTCTCTGCCTTGAACCAGAGACATCTAAGGCCCACTGTAACATGTTTTTAAGCATACTTTGCATGGACTTCAGCTCCGCCATTTTGGAGGCAGTGGCAGTCAGAGGTTAGGAATTCTCTGCCTGGTCAGGTTGTATGGGATGAGTTTCAATCAGTAACACCTGCTGAGGCAGCACATATCCTGGGGTAAGTTTGGGCCACTACTTGCGAGTCAGACCCATGCCCATCCTGGTTGGTTAAGGCCTGCAGGGAGATGTTGGAGTTGGTGCTTGCTGGGGTGGTTAATGCCTCCCTTCAGGAGGGGAGGGTGCTGGTTTGCCTCAAGGAGGTTGTGATCCAGGGGGCACTAATAAGCATGCATGGACAGTAGTCATGTTTGCCTGCAGTTCCTGCAGCCCGCTTTAAAAAACAACCTGCAAAAAGAAGATAAAAGGACTTCCTGCACATTTTAATGTATAAACAACAAAAGGGAACAAATAAAGGAACAAAAAAAAGTCAAAGACAGAACTTTGGATGCCTTCTACATGACAAAAAATAAAGGTAATGCTGGGGCAAAGGGAAAGGCTGACAAGATGGTGACTGAGGCTTTGCGGGATCACTGGAGCTGCCTGATTTTGGCACAGAGCTCGCCATCTTAGTTAAGACTATAAAAGAACAGCATGAGGGGTCTAAACAATGAAGAGAGAGCTTGAAAGCTGCAAATGAAAAAGGGAATGCTGCTACTGACTCCCTTAATAAGAAATTTGTTAAGTGTTCAAAGAAATTGACACACTTAGAAAATTTGATCAGCACTCAGGAAGACTCTAATGTACAAAGAGATTAAAGATTATCTAAACTAGAAAAAACAGTGTCCTCCCTAACCTCAAAGGATTTAGAAAACAGAGGAAGAAGGAACAATTTGAGACTCTTAGGTATTCCAGAAGGAAGTGAAGCAATGGATGCTAGAGCATTAGTACAGAATGTGATCAAAAAGGTATTCCCACAGAAAACTGAATTGCACAGTATGGAAATAGAAAGTGCCCACAGGACTCCTAGACCCAAAGTTGGAGAGCCTCCACATGCCTTAATATTTAAATGCTTAAGGTTTCAAGATAAAGAAATGATATCGAGAGATGTGAGAAAAGCAAAAGAACTTTTATATGAGGGGAATAAAGAAGCAATCTACCCAGATTTAGCAGCAGGTACTGTGACGAGAAGAAAAAATTGGAACCAATTTACATCACAGTTCAACACAGTGGAAATCAGAGTGCAAATGGATATCTAGCTCAATTCTTCTTCATTTATAAAGGCTTGAGAAAACGTTTCAATGAACCCAAGAAACTAGAAACATTTATGATCACACAGATGGAGAAATTTCAGAACCAAGAAGAGGCAGGATGAATGCCAGGATGGAAAAGACTAATAAGATAAGAACATGATCGCAATGGATTACTATAATTTATTATTTGCAAAAGATTTCTTATAAAAGTGTGTTTAACATGTAAATACAAGATAGAAAGGAATTAATGTTATATAAATCTATGACAACAGCAGAGTCAGATGAGAGGGAGATAGAACACAGCTCGAACAAAATATGCAGGTTAAGGGGATGGTAAAAATCACCAAAGAAAGTAAATTAAGGGTATTTTCAGACGTTACGAGATCACGGTGAACCACGGTCAATTCCCATATGGTGACCGTGAGCTCGTAACGTCTGTTGGGGCAAAACGTGATTCCCACCAGATGTTCACCCCCGTGAATCACAGGCGGGAATCTCTTTGACCACACAAATGGCCCTCCTGCCCAGACCAGGGCCATTTGCATGGTCAATGAGATTCCCGCCCGTGATCAGCGGGAGCATCATGTCTGTCCCCTGACCATGGTCCGGAATCAGCGGGCAGACCCACCGCAGATTCTGGGCCATGGTCAATGCCCCGAGGGGCAGGCGGGCAGGCTCTGCAGCTGCATTGGCCGCAGTGCCTGCCC
>QEPC01007467.1:1791149-1838093 GCA_003113815.1 Sphenodon punctatus
CACATGGGGTCAATTTGAACCACGCTTCCCGGGCTAGCCGGGGGAATGTCCCGGGAAGCGTGGTCAAAAAGAACCCCAGCGGGGACCAAAAAAAAGTCACGTCTGGCTGGTTGCCACGGCCCGGGATCCCCGGTGGGATCACGGGCCATGGCGCTTCCGGCCCGACGTGGCGGCCGCAGTGGCCCCGCCGCCCGCCCGTCTCCCTGGAGGGCGGGCGGCGGGGTGCGTGGAGGGGGCAGGGCCATGCGGCTGCACATTGTGCTGCGCGGCCCCGCCCCCTCCCACATTCCCTGCCGGGATCTCCCTGGCACATCTGCTATGGCATTACGGGGTGATCCCGGGGGGGGAATGATTTCGGTGATTTCGGTACGGGGCCAAAGGGCCCTGTAACGTCTGAAATCACCCATGTTGGAGTAGATTGTGCTTTGATTTAGGTTTACTTTTGATCTCTCTGTGTTTTGTGGTCTGGGGACTTAGCCTTCTTCTAGCGGCAACTTGAGATGCAACTGGGCTCAGGGAACTGAATGGGATGGGGCAATGGCATGTGAGTTCTGTGCCTAGCGCTCTGGAGTTTGCTGATACCCGTTTCCTTTGCTGTTATTGCAATATGCACAGAGACTGCATCTCCCCCTCCCCCTACTCCACTTGTCTGCTTCCCAACCAACTGTATCAGTTCCCAAAATTTTGAGGGGCAAAACACAAAACCCCCACCAAACCCACAAAAATTGACACTGAAACCAGAGTAAAAATTAGGAATAGGAAATTTGCCCCC
Organism: Sphenodon punctatus; assembly: GCA_003113815.1. Classification (NCBI taxonomy): domain Eukaryota; kingdom Metazoa; phylum Chordata; class Lepidosauria; order Sphenodontia; family Sphenodontidae; genus Sphenodon; species Sphenodon punctatus. The sequence continues at coordinate 1,791,922 of QEPC01007467.1, forward strand.
TTGCACAGACCTAGTATTTAATGACAGATTAGACTTTAAAAAATTAAAAGCATGGAGAAATTTATTCGATAGGCTCACTTTCCAAAAAATCTGATTATTGCACAAAAATATTCACACAGTCAATTTAAATACTCAAATGAACTTGTAGTAGTCATACAGACTGAAATCTTAGCTCAAGCAGGGCATGTACTTACAGAGGATCTGAACAAACTTGACATCTATTATTTATTTATTTTTAATGGTTTTACTACCCTGCCCCTCCTGCCACAGGCAGCTCAGGGCAGCTTACAATCATAACCAAATAAAACCACAATAAAAACTAAAACAATATTAAAACAATAATCCATTAAAACCACTCATAAAAAGGAGGACAAAAAAAAAACATAAAACCCCTCACCCACCCCACCCCAACCCCCCATCACCCTCGCCAAATACCTGGTGGAACAGCCAGGTCTTACACATTCTTCTAAACAAGGGGAGATTCAGGGCCAACCGGGTCCCCACCGGGAGTTCCACAGCTGCGGTGCGGCCACCAGGAACACCCTCCCCTGCATGGCCCCCCGAAAGACTTGGGCAACCTCAAGGAGAACATCCCTGGATGACCACAGGGGCCAATCCAGGACCCGGGGAGTGAGGCGGTCCCACAGATAGGTAGGGTCTAGACTGTTTAGGGCTTTATAGGCAAGTACCAACACCTTGAATTGGACCCAGAAAACTATCAGCAGCCAGTGGAGAGAATGGATGTTCCCATTGACCCACCCCATCAGGAGGCAGACTGCCGCATTCTGCACCAGCTGCAATTTCCAAGCCACCATCATGGGTAGCCCCACGTAGAGTGATGAAAGCATGGATGACAGTAGCCAGGTTGGAGTCCAAGACATACGGCCGAAGCCATCACACCGGATGTAATTGGTGAAAAGCACTCCTTGCCACAGCCTCCACCTGAATGTCAAGGCAGAGTTGCGAGTCAAGAGCACCCCCAAACTCCATACCTGGGAGACCAATAGAGGGCAGACCCCATCAATGATGGGGGTCATCACCCCCACCGCCTTACCCACCAGCATCACCTCAGTCTTGTCAGGATTCAGCTTCAGTCAATTTGCCCTCATCCAATCCCCCACAGCCATCAGACCCGGTGGTAAGCACTGAGACTGCCGGGCCAGGTTCTGATGAAAAAGAGAGGTAAAGCTGAGTGTCATCAGCATACTGATGACACCGCATGCCAGACCTCCTGACCACTTTGCCAAGCAGCTGCATATACACATTGAACAGGAGAGGGGACAGAACAGAACCCTGTGGGACTCCAAACAAGAGGTCTCAGTATGATGAAAAATAATCCCCAAGCACCACTCGCTGGGTTCTTACAATCAGGAAAGAGCAGAAGAACCATTCAAGAATGGTCCCATCCACCCCTGCACAATTCCGCAGGCGCGCCACCAAGATCTCGTTCATGGTCAATGGTATCAAATGCTACTGATAGATCTAATAAGATCAATAGGGTCAACTGACCCCATAATCCGGATGAAAGCCTGACTGAGAGGGATCAAGAAAACTGATGTGGTCAAGATGCTCCTGCAGCCGACAGGCCACTACTCATTCAATAACCTTCCCTAAAAAGGGAAGGTTAGAGACAGGCTGATAGCAGGCATATTAGACACTATGGAAACTGTGACCAAATGAGAGAGAGAGAGAGAGAGAGAGAGAGAGAGAGGAAGAGGAAGACATTTTTGCTTGCCATCTGAGAAATAAGTACACAAAAATACACCTAAAATTTCCCTTCTGTGGAGTAGAAATCAGGCACAAAGACTTTCTAAACAACCTTGGCATGATTTTAGATCATAGTCTGCCTTTCCACCAACACCTGATAAGACACTGGGTAAAAACAATTGTCACACAGCATTTTATGGCCTGCTTGTTCCAGGCCTCACCTGTACATGTGTGCAGGCACCACCAGACATTGGCCCGGGATTGCCTCAGGCCATCTCAGTGGCTAGCCCAGACTGTGACCTCCAAACATTTCCCAAGTCACAGCCCAGGCTAAGGCCTGCCCATCCAGGTCAAAGCAGACCACAGCAGGCTATCACATCTGTTTCTGGGCCGGCATGCCAGTCCCTGTCAGGACCACCATGACCAGCCATCATTGGCTGCCATGACTGCCTGTCATGATGGGCGGGCAGGGTGCTGGATGCAGTGTGGGGGCAGGGCCGGCTGGCCACACATTCATGGTTCTCCCTGCCCTCCCCATGTCATACGGGTGGTGGGACAGCACCCTGGCCCTCCCATGGGCACATTTGTTCGGTGCCGTGGCTTGGACCGTGTCCACCATGGTTTTCCTCCCCAGGCCAGGTCAGGCCACCACCGCATCATCATCGCGTGTGTTTTCTTTCTACCCACTAAGGTTGGGACTGGGAGTAGCATAATTCACAAATGTGTAGGTACCAGAGGGGGAGCTGATGCTCCTGCATTAAGAACAGCTGCCCAGGCCCTGGTCTATATTCATTTTCTAGATGCAATGCATCAGTTTTGGCAGGAAGTGCACATATAAGCCATGTTGATACTCAACTAAGAGCTGTTACAAGTTTAAATTCAGGAATTCTGAAGACAATGCCAGTAGCCTGGCTTCCTCTCATTCACATTCTGCTGTCATTCCTTCTCATGAAAGGAGGCAATGCTAATTAAATATAAGTACACTATGGCAATTCCAGATTTCTCTCTCCAGGATGACCTCTAGAAATTTTGTACTTTCTGCCTTAAATCTAACCCCCTCTTAAAGATATGATCCAAACAATCAAAACTATAGAGAGTTACATACCTTCCAACTATCCCTTCAACTGCTGAATCCCACTTGTCCCTTTTTGGCTGCTTTGTCCATGTTACACAGTTCCATGTTACTTTGTATCTTATGTGAGATTTTGTAACTTGTCATACGCCTTTTCTCATTCAGCAGGGAAATTAACGTGTGTTCCATCACGGATGTTAAGGCAGGGAAATCCAGCTCAGACACGTGAATTCTGTATTACATGAGATTTGAATGTGTGCATGAGATGAGTTCTGTATTACAGATGACTGGAATGTGTGCATGGGGTCAATTAAACATGAATTTAACTTACGTGAAAATGACATATGGAGGGTTCCTCTAACAGATCCCTTAAGGTCACATGTCTTCACACGGGGTGGGGAGGGAATGAACCAGAAAGAAAATGTGGGTATGCAGCCCAGCAGGAATCTTACATTATTGTTAATTTCATGTGGGATAGAATATCACGTGAAAAATCAGCACAGGGGCAAGCTGCCTTTCACGGGGACAAAGTCCCTCTTTCAGGAGAGAGAGACAAAAACACCAGTATTCAAGCCTCAGGCATCTCTTTCCTGATTGCCTCCAAGGAAAAGCCCTGGAGAGGACAATGGAGAGATGATGGAATGACAAGAAACTAAGTGGAATGAGAAGCAGAAGAGCATTGGTCCTTTATACACTTAGAAGATATGGGGAGGGGGGGGTGCATGTGTGCACTTGTGTATGGAGCAGAGCTTATTTGCTGCTGGGGTGGGGCTTGTCCTTCTTTGGCCACTTGTAATGATAGGAGGTATGATGTTATAAAATGAAAAGTGGAAGAGAGCCTGGGAAAACACTGAAGTCAGAAGACAAGACTTGACTGTGAGAAAGGCAGATCGTCACCTAGATTCACTACGCCTGGTAACGTGAGTCAGTGGGAATCCCGTCTGAGTTTCCCATTAATGTTACAACTCTCTGACTGTGTTCCCAACCTACAGCGGCAGTGGCGGCAGTGGGACTGGCAAGGGAAGACGGCAGCACAGAGGAGCCGGCCGACAGGAAAAGAGCCGTTGCGAATAGGGATCTGCCGCGGCTTCTCGCATGCATGTCAGGGTGCAAAATCCTGCCCTGATATGCGGGAGAGAAGCCGCGGCAGATCCCCATTCGCACCGGCTCTTTTCCTGTCGGCCAGCTCCTCCGCACTGCTGCATCTTCCCTCGCCCCTCCCGCTGCTGCCACTGCCGCCGCAGGTGAGAACGCAGCCTCTGCTGCATGAATGGAAATGGGCGGACAGTCTGGTAGGTAAGTGTGGAGAAAAACAGAGCTAGTGGAACATCAAGAATGCCTCAACCCCACTCTGTCATCAGTGCCCATAGAATGGAGTATGAACTTGGACATTGAACTTGATGCTCTAACTGGCAGATGAAAGAAGACAACTGAAGTAAAAAATAAAATAAGAACCATCACTGAACTAATTTACAAAACATTTGGCACAAATTTCAGTTCCTTGAAAAACTGGAAAGAAAATGTTTGAACATTCAAAGCTCTTCTGACACATTCAGCATGATTCTCTAGCTAGTTAGCTTCAGTGCAAATGCTAGTCACTTATACGACCCTCAGACCAGTGCAAAAGACCAGTGCTGGTACTAAACAGCTGGAGGACTGTAGTCTGAATGTTGACAATATTATAAAAATAAAATAAAATAACACATTTGACATTTTAAAATGTTGTTGAAATGTTTTGGAATATTGACAATTTTTGAGAAACAATATTTGAAAACTGAATTTCTAGTCAGTGACATTGACAAAAAAATTAAACCAACTCTAAGAGATATGTGGATAATATTCTTATCCATGCAATTACCAAGAGGGCATTCATAGAACTCTTTGCAGTGTTTATGTTGTCATTAGCAAGCAATGCTAGTCTGCTCCATTATAAAATACTTTTATTGTAGCCCTTCCGGCCTTCTATTTTTCTTATCACAGTCAAATTGTTGTTTACTTCCTTTTTAATTAAATAGCAAATTTCTATGGACATTGATTGAATTAGCCAATAACCGCTGCCTAAAACAATGGGAATAAACTGTAGGAATTAAGTGTGGGTGAACAATGATCTGAATATTATAAGACGTGTGTTCCTCTTAAGAGACACTGTGGAAAAGAGAGATGATGGAGGAGCACAGAAGATAAAAATATTGGGATAGGGGGGGGGTGAGACAGGTGAAAAATTAAGCAGCAAATGCTTAGAGTGAGAAACCAATATGGAGAGTTTTTGAAAAAGGGTGTGGAAAAGAGGGAAGAATGAAATGATCTTACCAGTTCATTCTTTAGAATATCTAATTATGACATCACAAAGAGTTGAAATTACAAAGCCTTTGTTTTCGTTCACGACTCTCACAAGCACAATTACTCAAGGTTAAGCATCATATCATAAAGGGCATTAAGGCAGTCTGAGAATGAAGACAGTACTGATTTTCCTAAGCCATTGTATACAAAGTTAGATAGCCTGAGGCCATAATATTGTCTCCATTATTGTTAATTTCACGTGGGATAGAATCTCGCATGAAAATCAGCATGTGAGCTTTGTAATTTCAACTCTTTGTGATGTCATAATTAGATATTCTAAAGAATGAACTGGTAAGATCATTTCATTCTTCCCTTTTCCACATCTTTTTTCAAAAACTCTCCATATTGGTTTCTCACTCTAAGCATTTGCTGCTTAATTTTTCACCTGCCCCACTCCCCCGTCCCAATATGTCTATCTTCTGTGCTCCTCCATCATATATCTCTTTTCCACACTATCTCTTAAGAGGACCACAAATCTTATAATATTCAAATCATTGCTCACCCACACTTAATTCCTACAGTTTATTTCCATTGTTTTAGGCAGCTGTTATTGGCTAATTCAATCAATGTCCATAGAAATTTGCTATTTAATTAAAAAGGAAGTAAACAACAATTTGACTGTGATAAGAAAAATAGAAGGCCGGAGGGGCTGCAACAAAAGGTCTCCAATCTATTTGAATAATTGTAAAAAAAAATAAAAAAATTCTCCCACCTTTTTCTTTTGTAGGGGTGGCACTGCCGATGGCGCAGTTGCTGAATGATCGCTGATCAAGCAGCAAGTGAACAGGCCTTTTATAGTGCCCAAGGATGGGTGGGTATACCACTGCCCCTTATTGCCATCTCTCTTCACTATTAAAAACACTGACTTTCCTTTTCTTCACCAGTTATTTATAGCCACTTTAAATGTTTTCCCTTTTCTCCATTTTTAAAAACTTGTTTGGCTTTGTGGCAGACCACTATGGGTACGTCCTTGGAGGGAACAGACCCACAGCTAGCCAGCATCCTGACACTGCTCACCTGTGGCTTATTAAGGATGAATGGGGTCAGGTCACTGGAATTTGGGGATAATCACAGAGTTCCCAGCCAGAGAGATGACTACTAGGATAAGACCAAGCTCAGACTAGAGCTGTCTTGGGAGGCTGGAACTAGCTTCACAGTTCCCCCAGGCAGAATTAGGAAGAGGCTGAGTTTGCCTCAGGGGCACTTCATTATAAGGGCTCAACCTAGAGCTGGTTGGCAAGGGGGCTTGATCAGAAGTAGAGTCCTGCAAAATACTGCAGCGTGAAAGGGGAAACTAGGACAGGTAGGGACAATAGAGGCAGTCGCTTTGAGCCCTGAAATTTGGGGGGCTCTGCAGGGAGCACTGCCCCGAGCCCCACTGCCACTGATCCTGAGGGGCCCCAGGAACCTCAGCAACACTACTGCCATCCCTGCGGGGCGCCACCACCACTCCTGAGGTTTGTGGTAGTGGCAGGTCACCCGAGGGCCCTTGGAGAGCTGTGTTGAGTGGCAACAGGAGTCCCTGGGCCCACCAGGGTTTACCAGAGGGTGAGTAGCTAGATTGTGCTGAAGCAGGGTCTGCCTGGAGCCACCCGCCCCAGTAAGTCCTGGAGCTCTTGCTGCTGTCCAACACCGCTCCCCATGATAGGAGTAATTGGGAACAGAATTTGATTGGGATAATGCAGGTGCAATGCTAAATTGCAGTGCAGCCAGTTTAGCCACTCACTAGCCCCATCACACACGCACAAATAGTCCCTCATCTCTCTCACATGCACACTCACCTCTCTCTCTCACACACACACACACACAAAGCACAAACTGTCCCTTGCTTACCCATCACACAGACATACTCAGCCCCTTCTCAAACACACAACTAGCCCCCATCTCTCTCTCTTTTTCTCTCTCTCACAAACACACACACACACACACACACACACACACACACACACAAACAGAGCCTTCTCACTTGTCCCTCTCTCTGTCTCACACACATGCACACAGCCCTCTCACTTGTTCCTCTCTCACACACAGCGGGTTTTCAAACGAGCAAGATGATGGGTGTGTGTGGCTTGTGTGTGGCTTTGCTATGGAGCACCAAGGCAGGTCGAGCGTAGCGGGAGCAATTCAAGCAGATAGCTCCCAGCAATCCGCAGCCATGGAAGCAGCTACTGTACATTTGACTGGCCCTGTACAGAGCACTGGATTTCCTGGCATGGCTCCATGTGTGGCCATGGGTGGGTGCTCCGTGGCTCATGGGAGCACGCATCCGGACATTCAACCTTCAGATGGGCAGTCAGATCTGTGGCTCCTGGGTGGTCATGTGGGGTAGCATCTCATCTAAAAAAACCATACACACCACCCTCTCAAAAGGTGTCTGACCTCTATAGATAGATAGATAGATATAGTAGAGAGTTGTAGGAGTTAGCTTAGTGATAGAGATAGCGTTAGTGATTTAGTTTTAGTGTTTGTAGGAGTAGGTCTGTGTACTTATTAGATAATCCATTTAGTTCATAGCATTTAGAATAGTTAATAACAGTTAGATTTAGTATATATAAGATTAGATTTTTTTAAAAATAAAAAAAACCATATAAAAACAAAAAAACCAAATAAAAAACAAAAGAAAACCATATAAAACCCAATTTAAAAAAAACATATAAAAAACAAAAAAAACACCCATAACAATATTTCCCAAACGGTCGAACAGAACGGCAGAACGGCCTAACCGAACGGCCTGTTTGGACGACCGAACCAAACAGCCAAACCCAAACTCGGTGAACTAACCGAACTACCGAACCAAACGGACGAACTGAATGCAACCGAACCGAACGGCCGAACCCGAACCGCGATCTGTTCGCCCATCCCTGATTCCTAAGCAAGCACCAGGATGCTAATTATTAAAGGGACATTGCTATGGTGGGCAGGGCTATGACAACAGGTCCATGGGGGCCCCAAATTTTATTTTCACCCTGCAAATTCTAAGGCCAGCCCTTCTTTATTATGAATAAAAAGCACTCAATGAAGGATCTTGTGTGGACTGTGGTATGCCTATCTTACAGAAAGTTATAGCCAGTGGATGGCTACCCTGTTTCCATCTGTTTTAATTTTAGGAAGCTCATTATTTTAATTGTGTTTAAATTATGCTGTACAGTGCCCCAAGTGCAATGGTGGAAAGGAGGAGTTTTAGTAATTTATAAATAAATTATTTTTGTTGCTGACATAAGTAGGAGTTAGGAATGCAAATCAAGGGTGCTATGAGCAGAAACAAAAATGAGGCAGCCAGTCAGAATATGACAGTTATGCTGTGTCTGGGGATTGTCTTCTGCCTCTTTAATAGATAGGCCAATGAACCTTAGCAGTCCTAGGACTGGTCACCGAAGCTGATTGGAGGTATTTAGGTCACCGGCTCCTGAGAAATGTATCTCTTGAATTTCTCTTACTAGGCAAAAATTAATCTGATATGCAGTTTTTGTTACATAATTTTGGCAAGGGTGTAGTTTGAGGGGCTGTAGTGTAATATGATCCAACCTCTCCTAATACTGTGAGAAAGGACAAAAACAAGACATCATGTTCTAGCAGAGTGCTAGACTCACAGACTGCAGCTGCAGGCGGAATCAGTGTGCACACCAGTGCGGGGGCAATGTGTGGGTGTGTGCATGCACAGACATACACCCATCTCCACCCACATCTACGCAATTGTTCCATGCATGAGCAAAGAGTGGAGATGGTTGGAAATGGATGGGTTGTGGGAGCGCACGCACACGCCCGCCTACACACCATGGCATTTACATGGGAAGCACCCACTCATGCCCACACAGTCGAACAGCGTGGGCATTAGTGGGTGGGTCTTGTGTAAAAAAGGCCATAAGAGTTGGAAGGAACCTCAGTCCAACCCTGTTCTTGGATGCAGCATACCCTACAACATTTGACAGAGATAAATAGGTACACTTCATGCCATCCTTAAGTTACATACATTTGTATGTATTATGAAAATTTGTAATAGCCCACTGACCAACTTGGGGGCTGAGCTGGGGGGAGAAAGCTTGTCTATGTGAGAGGTTTTGTTTATACATATGTTGACATGTACTGGACTGATGGTTTGGGTCAAAACTCAGCCTATTAAAAAATCTACATTCTCAAATGAGTGCATATGCTTTGGCCCCAAAGTTTTAATTTTACAGATGCTCAAAGGTTCCCAGATGGAAGCAGGGACAGTCCCTTTCAGCATGCTTGTAACAGAGTGAAGCCTAGTAGGGCTGTTGTCCCTTTAAGAGGGGGGCTGAGGGTCCCTTTAAGAGGGGGCTGAGGGTGCCAGCCAGGTGACTGGGGGTGGATAAGCCATCCCATGCTAAGAAACAGCCTATGACAGAAATAGACTGTGAGGTTAAGACACAGAGTGGGCAGGACACTGGCCCTTTAAGGCTCAGGAGGCGAAGCCTAGCCACACCCACTCTACCTGTATAAGAGGAGAGGCAAGACTGTGAGAAGAGAGTCTCTGCTTCAGAGACGAAGGAGCAAGCCAATATCGCCCTGAAGAAGACCCTTCTCACGCTATGCTCTCCAAGGTGCTGAAGGCTGGAGAACCAGAGGGACCCAAGCAAGTGGGAGACGCAGTGCCCAGGAGGAAGCCTCCTGCCTGGGGAAGGCTTACTGTGAGCCAGGGGCTTTGAGGCCTGACTCCTAAGGACTCTGGGGGTTGTTCTAGGTTGCTCCTGTGCCTGTGAGAGACTGTGCTGGGTAGGCAGGGTGGAGGCGGATGAGCTGGCAGCCCAGTGACTGTGAATATCTATTGTGGACTGTGTTATGGAAAATAAATTGCAGTTGAGCTAATTCCCAGTGTGAATGACTACTTTGGGGCCTGAGCTTGACACCACTTGCCACACGATCACCGTAAGCTGTCACAATGCTAAATAATCATCTCACAAATACACTTTCCTACCTTTTTTAGTTTTTATCTTGATCATAGGCACACAGCTACCTCCTGCCCAGATGTTACCTTTCTTTGATATCTTATCCTGAGCTTGTTAAAGAGACAAAGTGCGCCCCACCCCCCTGGTGATTGAATAACCATAACAGCTGGGGCAGAGTGAGCCAGCTTTTCTCTAGCTGGATTAATGAGGTGTGTAGCAGGGGGCTTCCCCCAGAGCTACACGGGGCACTGGGGTCTCACTCTGGGGAATTAGCTCACTCCCTGCTATGCCGTTTCAGCCTTGAGCCTCGGCTGAATCCCCCCCACCTTCAGGGAAGGGGGTACCCTCTCAGGACACACCACACAGTCCAGAGGGTATCAAGTCCACAGTCCTTTATTAGACACAACCCTTGTCCTCTGTATCTGGGGTTGCCGGCTCAGTCGCCTTCACCCTGCAGGCCCAGGTCCATCTCTGCAGACTCAGGAGCAACACAACCTCAACCCCCCAAAAGTCCATTCAGCCAGGCCTTAAACTCCCAGGCTCTGGCCACGCCTTCCCCAGGCAAGAGGCTCCCTCCTGGGCACAGCCTCTCCCACTTGCCTGGGTCCCGCTGGTTCTCCAGTCTTCAGCACCCTGGAGAGTGTAGAGCAGGAAGGCTTTCTGAGGGAGATGTTGCTCCTTCAGCTCCCTGGCAGAGACTCTCTCCTCTCTGCCTTGTCTTTCCTTTTATACAGGCAGAGTGGGCATGGCCAGGCTTCCTCTACTCAGCCTTAAAGGGCCACTAACCTGCCCACTACGGATGGGTGAACGTGGTTCGGAGTTCGGACCGAACTTGACCAGTTCGGTCGACCGAACTGAACTTCCAAACCGAACCGAATGTTAGGGGCAGGGAAAAAAGGGGGTAGGCAAGGCTCGCAGTCGCACTTCCCAATTGCAAGGGTATCGGCGGTTCAAGAGGGTCCCTCAGGGTCTTATAGTGGCTAAGGGAACAGGCCGCTAGAGCAGGTCCCAGCCGAAGATCATCATAGGGACTAGTGAATGGCACGGTGCCCACTCTATATGATGCCCCCACGCACACAGGTTCCTGGAAGGGGGGTGTAATCAGGGGTGGTTCAGGGACAGGGGGCCTGGGACCAAGGACACCAAAAGGAGGGGCTAGGACACTCACTCGGGCACTGGGGAAACACGGAAAACTCGGGAAGGGAATGCTCACTCTTGCACCAGTCACACGTCCTATCACTCACCCGATCACTCACTCGTCAGTTGCACCAATCACTCGCTCAGTCTCTCTCGCTCTCTCTCCTTTACATTATTCGGTGCCACCCACTGCTCAATTGCTTGCACCTTGCACCAATCACTCGCTCAGTCTCTCTCGCTCTCTCTCTCCAATCCTCGTATCCAGCTCAATCCACAACGTGCAAGCGGCCAGTCTCATGGAGTATGTCCGATCACCAGCACCCCTGATTACCACTGAGGACCTTAAGTAGCGCCGTCCTGAAGCCCTGCCCGGAGGCGCACGGAGTGCCGCAGCCCCACTTCCGGCCTGTCTCTGCGCGAGCGCCGGGAGTCCTGAGTTGCCTGGTGACCCTGGGACACCGCGCCGCCGAGCGCGTCCACCGGGTCAGGTGATCCCGACGTGGCTGGAGGCACACTCGGGGGTGGAGCCAAACTGCGATGTCGGGGGGGGAGGCCCTGCCCACACCCTAAGCCCTGCGCTCTTCCTCGTCCCCAACCCCGAGTCCTGACAGTAACCCCCCCTCCAGGGCAGGGGACACGGGGACATGAAGGCCCGGGCTTGGACGGGTGGTGGGCATGAAAGACCCGTACCAAACACGGAGAGGACACGGCATCAGTGGGATCCCAGGAGCTCTCGGCCGGGCCAAACCCCTTCCAATCAATCAAATAAAAAAGAGCGCCGTGACACCGACGAGAATCCAAAATGGCGGACACCTCATATTCAGATTCTGAGCCTAGGTCTGCTGGGCCCACTGGGCCCAGTGTAGGTGAGGGAAACAAGGGAGGGGTTGCTGCCTTCAGGAGGGAAACATAGAAGGACGGGTGAATATGCATCGAGGGGGGAAGCTGTACCTGAAAGGTGACCTCATTAATTTTCCGGGAAATAGGGAAGGGTCCCATAAAGCGAACGTCCAATTTCGCCGAGGGCCACCTGGAAGGGTAGTGTCGGCGGTCTATCCAGACCAGATCTCCAATCTTGAAGTTCGGGGCTGGGCTTCGGTGTTGGTCCGCATATCGCTTGTACTGCTGACGGGCAGCCGACAGGGTGCGTCGTGCGTGCTGATGAGTCGCTTGAATTTTCCACGCTAACGCCCCTGCCACTGGAACTGATACATCGGAAAGCTCCGGGAAGCAGAGTCACGGGTGGTACCTGTAGGTAACGAAGAATGGGGAAGTGCCCAGGGAGGCGTTTGGGGCGTTGTTATATGCAAATTCGGCGATCGGAAGGTACTGAGCCCAATCATCCTGGAGATAATCACAGTAGCATCGTAAATACTGTTCAAGTGATTGGTTAACCCGCTCGACCTGGCCATTGCCCTGCGGGTGATATACCATGGTGGGCTTTAAGGAGACTTGTAATGTAGAGAATAGGGCCTTCCAGAATCATGATACAAACTGTACCCCTCGGTCAGTTATTATTTCAGTGGGGAGTCCATGTAGTTTAACAATATTTTGCAGCACGAGTTGGGCGGTCTGAACTGCCGTCGGGAGTCCTTTACAAGGAATAAAGTGTCCTAATTTGCTAAAATGGTCTATGACCACTAAGATAGTAGTAAAGGTTTTGGAAGGGGGGAGCTCTACAATAAAGTCCATCCCAATACGTTTCCAGGGTCCCTGAGGAAGTTCAACAAGTTGCAGTAATCCTTGTGGTCTCCTTCGGGAAACCTTAGTACTAGCACAAATCGTGCAGCCTTTTACGTACCGGTGGACATCGGTGCGCAGAGAAGACCACCAATAATGTTGCTGCAATAAGCGGAGGGTACCCTGTTGCCCTGGGTGTCCTGCCAATGGCGCATCATGATGGGCCCAAAGGAGACCTCGTCTCTCGGTGGCTGGAACCGCTACCCGTTCTTTCATGTAGAGGAGGCCGTGCTTGCTTTGGAGGTGCGGATCGCCTTGCAGGTCTGTGTCCTTGTGAGATCGGCTACGAAGGCGGGGCAGGGATGGCTTCCAGGTTCCGGCAAAGACTTGTGTGGGCAACAGGAGGAGCCCTCGATCCACTGGTTGGTCATCCACTTCTTGACATCGGGAGAGGGCATCTGCCAACACGTTCTGATGCCCCGGTTGATACTGTATGGAGAAGTTAAAACGTATGAAGAACAATGCCCATTGGGAATGTCTGGCATTAGTAATTCGTGCGGTACAGAGAAACGTTAAGTTTTTGTGATCGGTAATCACAATTACAGGGTACTGAGCCCCTTCTAGGTGCGGGCGCCATGCCTCGAAGGCGGCCTTAATGGCCAATAATTCCCTATCGAGGATGGTATAATTCTGTTCCATGCTAGTAAGTTGCCGGGAGTAGAAGGCGCATGGGAGCAGGGGATTACCCTCAGGTCCGGGTTGCAGGAGGACAGCGCCTAAGGCCATACTAGAGGCGTCGGTCTCCACGGTGTATGGTTTGGAAGGGTCGGGGTGTTGCAGAAGGGGGGCCTGCATGAAGGCGCGTTTGAGCGTTGTGAAGGCCCTTTGTTGGTCTGATCCCCAATCATATGGGTTCCCCTTTTTTAACAACCGAATGAGGGGAGCTGTGAGGTACGCATAATCCGGAATGTATTGGCGGTAGTAGTTCGTGCTACCGAGAAACCGCTGGAGGGCCTTTACATTATTCGGTGCCACCCACTGCTCAATTGCTTGCACCTTTTGCTGTTGCATTTTGATCCCATGAGGCGAGATTTCGAATCCCAGGAAAGCAACAGAGGTGGCGTGGAATATATATTTTTCGTACTTGCAATACAGCTGGTTTTTGTATAAACGTTGGAGCACCGTCTGTACGTGCTGGATGTGTTCCGATTCGGTGGCTGAAAATATTAAGATGTTGTCCAAATAGATAATCACAAATATGTCCAAAATGTCTCGGAACAGAACGTTCATCAGGTGCTGAAATGTGGCAGGGGCATTGGCCAGGCCGAAGGGCATCACTCGATACTCGAAATGTCCATACCGTGTGCGGAAGGTCGTCTTCCATTCGTCTCCGGCCCGAATTCACAATAAATTGTACGCCCCCCGCAGGTCTAGTTTAGTGTAAATCTGGGCTCCCTGTAATCGAGTCAGTAGTTCGGGTATCAGCGGCAGGGGGTATCGGTTCTTTACAGTGATCTCGTTAAGACCCCGATAATCTACACAGGGGAGAAGTCCCCCATCCTTTTTGGACACAAAAAAGATCGGAGCCCCTGCAGGGGAAACCGAATGCCGGATGAACCCTCGTCGTAGGTGTTCGTCCAGGTAGGCTTTTAGGGCCTTCAATTCGGGCTTGGCAAGCGCATAAATGTGTCCGTAGGGGGGTTCGGTGCCAGGAAGCAGTTCGATGGGGCAATCGTATGCCCGATGAGGCGGAAGAGTGGCTGCTTCTTGTTCGCAAAAGACCTTTTCTAGATCTTGATAGACCTCAGGAAGGTTGGGCATGGGAGATGCTGTGGACAAGGCCAGCCCCTGTTGCTCATACTGAAGCAGAGGGGGCAGTAAACAGGACCCTTGACAATATGGCGATGGAAATTTCACCTCCCCATTGTTCCAGTCAATCTGGGGGTTATGGCATCGTAGCCACGGTATTCCCAGTACAATAGGGAACAAAGGTGTTTGCACAATATCGAACTGCAGGTTCTCCTTGTGGGAGCCTATATAGCCTTTCAGCCCCTCTGTGCAATACTTCACTGGTCCGGATGCGAGGGGCGACCCGTCGATGGAGTGTACCACCTCTGCGCGGGGCTGTGGTTGTACGGGAAGGGTCCATCTTTGCACTACCCCTTGATCCATAAAGTTACTCGAAGCCCCGGAGTCTATGAGGGCCCGCCGAACTAGGGACTGATTTTTGGTCCAAGTGAGGGTTAATACGACCTGTATATGCCCCGAGGGCATGGGCAGCCGTAGATCCTTCAGGGGTGATGCAGCATTTACCGAGGTCCCCCCTGATCGCCTCGGCCTGAGGAATTTCCCACTTGTCGTCGAGTGGGGGAAAGTTGGGGGCAATTCCGGGCAAAATGGGAGCCCCCTCCACAATAGAAGCATAGGTGGCTCTGCCGGTGTCGTTCTTTTTTCTCCAGGGAGAGGAGTCCCCGGGATGCCCCCAGCTGCATTGGTTCTTCCCCCTCCGTCTTCTATTAATCTAGGCGTGTTGGTGGTAACGCGTAGCGCCGGGGGGGGCGCTCCGCGGTTCCCCTGGTGCTCTCACCATCTTTCAGCTATGCGTTCATCAATTTGAATCGTTAATGTTACTAATTCTGCCCATTTGTCGGGTAAAGGGGTGTAGGCTAGCTGATCTTTTATTTCCTCACTTAAACCCTTCCTATACAGAACCTTTAAGACCTTATCAGGCCATGCTAATTCCACCGCCAATTGTTGGAACTGGGCCACGTATTCCAATAGTGATCCCCGCCCTTGTCTCAGCTCCAAAATAGCAGTCTCCACATCCCTGACCTGGTGGGGATAGTCAAAGAGAAAGGTAAATTCCCTCTTGAAGGCGGCAAAGTCCCGAATCAAGGGGTCCTAACTTATAAGCAGAGGGGTGGCCCAGGATAATGCCAATCCCTCTAAGTGCCCTATTACAAAGGCCACCTTAGCCTGGTCTGAAGCATATGTTCGGGGTTGTACAGAGAAGGCGAGCTCACAAAGAGCCATAAAGCCTTGAAACATTTTCCGGTCCCCATTAAACCTTGCTATCTTGGGGCCTTCAGGCTCTCAGGGATATAACCCCCATGGGCGCTCTTGTAGGTCTCGCACATCCATAGCTAAGGACTGCAATCCCCGAACCAGATCTCCCGGTTCCATATCCACGGGGTTGGCAGTGAAGGGAAAAGGCCCTACCATTGGCCCTTGGGCTCCTTCTTCCCCCCGAGACGGATCTTGGGTCCCAGCTGGGGGAACACTGCCCTCTGCCCCAAGGGGCCCAGTTCCCCCTACCGCCCCATACTCCATATACCCTAACTCGTGAATTAAGGGGAAAAGTGGATCAGGTCCACTGAGTGCTGGTGATACTGTTAGGGGCAGGGAAAAAGGGGGTAGGCAAGGCTCGCACTCGCACTTCCCAGTTGCAAGGGTATCGGCGGTTCAAGAGGGTCCCTCAGGGTCTTATAGTGGCTAAGGGAACAGGTCACTAGAGCAGGTCCCAGCCGAAGATCATCATAGGGACTAGTGAACTGCACGGTGCCCATTCTATATGATGCCCCCACGCACACAGGTTCCAGGAAGGGGGGTGTAATCAGGGGTGGTTCAGGGACAGGGGGCCCAGGACCAAGGACACCAAAAGGAGGGGCTAGGACACTCACTCGGGCACTGGGGAAACATGGAAAACTCGGGAAGGGAATGCTCACTCTTGCACCAGTCACACGTCCTATCACTCACCCGATCACTCACTCGTCAGTTGCACCAATCACTCGCTCAGTCTCTCTCTCTCTCTCTCTCTCCAATCCTCGTATCCAGCTCAATCCACAATGCGCAAGGGGCCAGTCTCATGGAGCACGTCCGATCACCAGCACCCCTGATTACCACTGATGACCTTAAGTAGCGCCGTCCTGAAGCCCCGCCCGGAGGCGCACAGAGCACTGCAGCCCCACTTCCGGCCTGTCTCTGCGTGAGGGCCAGGAGTCCTGGGTTGCCTGGTGAGCCTGGGATGCCGCAATGCCACGCGCGTCCACCGGGTCAGGTGATCCCGACGTGGCCGGAGGCACACTCGGGGGCGGAGCCGAACTGCGATGTCGGGGGGGAGGCCCTGCCCGCTCCCTCGGCCCCGCGCTCTCCCTCGGCCCCAACCCCGAGCCCTGACACCGAATTTCCGAACTCGGCTCTGTTCGCCCATCCCTAAAAGATAATATTCCATTTAGTTCAATGCGGTTTGAATTTCTGAACTTTGTTTGCAAGTTCGGACCGAATTCGAATAGTTCGGTTGACCGAACTCGAATAGTTCGGTCAACCGAACCAAACTTCCGAACCGAATTTCCGAACTTGGTTCTGTTTGCCCATCCCTACTGCCCACTCTGTCCCAGGGGTTTCTAAGCCTGTGCTCCCCACAGGCTGATCCCCAACTCTGGGGCTGGCTCTGCCACACCCCTGTGTGTGATCAGCCCTCTGACTGGCCCACAGAGCCCCCTTCTTAAAGGGGCAGCAGCTCCACGGGACTGCTCCCTGCTACAAGGTGTTAATGACCCCTTTGTCTGCTGGGAAGGAAGGCAGTACATGATAACAAAACTAGCTAAAAGGTACTGTTGGGAAGCATGATGCAAGAGAACTACAGCTACAACAGACCTGACAGGTAGCTGTTCGGCCTCTTTTTGAATACCTCCAGTGACAGAGAGCCTATGATTTCTCGAGGCCACTTGTCCCATTGTGGCACAACTCTTACTGTTAGGAAGATTATGCTACAGAATGATCTCTTTCCCAGAAGTTCTTCTCTTCACTAAGCTTCCCCTACAACAAATCCTGGCCTTTCTGATATCTGAAGCACCAAGCAGTCACTGTTCCTCCACAACTCCACTGTGATATTCACCAGAACAAAGGGACTGCAAGGAGAGAATTGAACCCTTGAAGCACATACGTCTCCCAGGATACACCTACTTTTTAAGACTATCATTTGCTCAGTGAAACTTTTTGTGTGTGTGAGTGGAGAAGGCTGAAACTGATTCTAAATATATGCCCTATTTTACAGACCATAATTAAGCTCATAAGTTGTTCTTGATTCTTGGTAGTCTTGGGGGGAGTCTATCAAAAGATTATAAGTATAATCTGCCCTTGATAGGTTGTTATATTTATTGTTGGGCAGGGGCGGCTGGTGGGTTTGGAGGCTGGTGGAGCAGTTGGTGGGTTGAACCTGCCGGTGGGCCTAGAAACAAAGCCAGGACAACGGTAGACCAGTGGCGTGGCATAACCCAGCAGCAAGGAGTTCCCAGGGTTAACATTGGATGGACATTACATTAGTTAACACGCTGCCACTGGGGGATAGAGAGCCCTCCTACTGGGGTCCCATCGACTCTCTCTTTCCCACCGGGTCCAAATTAACCATAGTAATTTTTTTTTTAAAAAAAATCACGTTGTCATCACCTACCTTTATCCTGAACCCTCGAATCCTCTATTTTCATGGCATCCTTGGCCACCTGTAGTCTTCTGAAGGTGTAGGCTTTGGGACAAGCATTCCTTCTGACTTGGAGGACTGGGAGGACTGAGTTAGCTCCCTGTCCTGCGACAAGCCGAATCAGAAGAGAATGAAAGGGAAGAGAAGGACTGGACAGAGGAGAAGTAGGAGGGAAAGGGTTTGGTTTTGGTGCACGAGGAGAGGAAGGGAAAGAGATGGGTTCAGTGGGGGACAGGGGAAAGGGGTCTCCTTGTTGTCTACAGCCTTCTCTTCTGCCATGCTCCTACCTACTTTCTCCTCTGTTCACAAGGAGAATAGTTGCAGGCCTGTATTGTAAGCAAACCAGGTCCATCCAGACCAGCATCCCTATTAGCTATACCCTATCCCCAACAGCCAAACACCTGTCCAAACAGACAGGCCTTTAAAAAAAATTGGCCAGTTTCAGGGCTGCATTGCCACCAAACCAGGCACATCCAGACCAGCAGCCCTTGTAGCTACACCCTATCCCCAGCAGCCAAACACCTGTCCAAGCACACAGGCCTTTTTAAAAAAAAAATAGCCAGTTTCAGGACTGCATACATTGCCACCAAACCAGGCACATCCAGACCAGCATCCCTAGTAACTACACCCTATCCCCGACAGCGAAACGCCTGTCCATGCAAACAGGCCTTTTTAAAAAGGTTTGCCCTGTTGCAGGCCGGCACTGCAAGCAAAACAGGCCCTTCGAGACCAGCATCCCTAGTAGCTACCCTCTATCCCTGGCAGCCAAACACCTGTCCAAGGAAACAGGACTTTAAAAAAAGTTTGCCCTGTTGCAGGCCTGCATTGAATAGGGGGTAGCCCCAGAAAATGGCCATGGCCTTTGCACATGCCTGGAGGAGTGGGGGGAACCAGCAGTGCACCGACAAACACACAACAAGCAAAAGCAAACCACCACTGAAACCATATCTTAAGCCAACCATATTATCCTCAACACACCACAAAAGCAGCAGCAAGAACTTCCACTTGTCCCCCAAAACATGGTTCACTTCACATCTGTTGCACCTTCCTCCACCATACGTCTCCCAGTCCACCCCCTCCTCCAACCCCATTCCCTAACCAGACTCCCCAAGTTCCCCCCTCCCTCATTGTGTTTAGTATAATTTTGCCTATCCCTGTTTTAATTGTTGTTTTTATGATGTTTTAAATATTTTAAATGTTTTATATTGGATTGTCAGCTGCCCCGAGCTTTTCGCAGGAGGGGCGGGGTATAAATATATTAAATAAATAAATAAATAGTCTCCAAGTGCCCCCCTCCCCCCATCGTCTCTCAGTACACCCCCTCTCCCCCATTCCCATGTCTCCCACTCCACCCCTCCTCCACTCCACCCCAGCCCCATTCCACAGTCAGACTCCCCCCCAACCTTCCCCCCAGCCTGGCCCCCTTTTCCCCCAGTCTCACATACCCCCTCCCCCCCAATTTAATACTCACCCCACTTCACACAGCACAGACATCCGGATGCTGGTCTGATCCAATGCTAGAGTCCCCTCCAACCACGCCAGGACACTCACACTCCACAAAATGGCACCGCCACCAATGCATGCAGCTCAGCAGAGCAAAACAGCCCATGCCCCACTGAGCATGCGTGCCCTCACAAAAAAACAGCGCTGCCTGCCTGCCCCAGCCAACTGCCTAATCCATCACGCAAGCGCACAATCACCTGGGCACTTGCAATCAGTGTCCAGGCACTGTTTAGAGCCCATAGGGCTCAATGAAAGCCTGCCTTCTGGTGGCTGTAATGGGAAACTGTAGTTTCCCATTACACTCGCTTGGACAGCTCCTCCTAGCTGCCTAAGCGTGTTCCTGTTATGTTTGCCCCTTATGGGACTCCATCAGCTGCTTCTTGATCCAGTCCCTCCTCCAGGATGGGGGGGAGGGGCTGGCTGAGAGAGAGTGTGAGCTGCTCAAAGTCAGCTGAGCTCAGCTCACTGCGCCGCCTCAGTCAGATCGTCACAGACAGCTGACAAATCATAACAGAGGAGTCACGGGGGCCCCCTCCTTCCTAAAAATGAACAACGGCAGCTACTGGGAGCCCCGACAAGGAGTTCTTGTGACCCATGGAGGATCAAAGTGGGCATGCAAACAGCACTATGAGCAGTTCAAGGCACTGCAGGTAAGGCTGTGTGTTCAGGGGGTACAGGAGCGGGGCAGAGAGCACAAGAGGGGCATTGACCCCGATGCCCTCGAGTATGCACCGCACCTGTTGTTGAGTACAGCCACACAGGGCATGCCTGATCTCATGGGGAATGCAGCTGCCACAATATGGACAGACAGAGAAAGCTGACCACATTATCTGCCCCCCTGCAGTGATTAGGGATGTGCAAACAGATTGCGGTTCGGCCGTTGGGTCATTCGGTCCAGGAACTGCGTTCGGTCGTTTGGTCCGGGTCCTGAGTTCAGTTCGGTCATTCAGTCCGGGACCCAATTTTGGTTCGGTCATTCTGTTCGGTTTTGTGGGGGTGTATCGTGGTCCCGTGATCACGTCGGAAACCAGAAATTCGAGTGCATGCGGAGCTTGTGTGGAGAGAGTGTGTGTGTGTGTGTGTGTGTGTGTGTGTGTGTTGTGGCTGACTGGTGTGTGTTTACCTGTTTGGTTTGACTTGACTGGTTGGTTTGGTTGCAGTTGGATTGGTTGGTGACAGTGTGGCTGTTTGGGGGGGGAATGAAGATAAAGATTACAAGGGGCTGGCCGAAGAAGAAGGTGAGGATGGTGGTGGAGGTGGAGGATGAAGAGTCTGCCACTGCTGGACCTTCGGGGGAGGTGGTGGTCGACTCATGCTCCTCCTTGTCAGAGGAACAAGAGGGTGCCACTGCTGCTGCTGTCAGGTTTGTAAAGTTGATTTTTGTTCATTGTTCCATAGAACTTTGAGGACAAGAAGAATATTATCCTTTACTGGCGTGCAGGTGTGTGGGTGGGTGGTGGTGGGCACTGGCAGTCAGAAACAAACAGCAGGCATCAGCGGGTGACTGGCAGCGGATGTCTGCCTCTGTCACAGAGTGAGAGGGGATGTGGTGGGGGGACTCTTCCAGCAGTCAGGCATGAGCCGAAGGAAGCACCCACCCAAACACATGCCAGGCTGCCATCCATCCCTAGCAAGGGTCTCTCTCCCTCCAGCTGCCCTCCCTAGCCACAAGCATCCCCCAGAAGGGCAGGATTTGCACGTGTTGTCTGGCAGGCTCTACTAGTCCAAAGAAGGGGAGGTTTTGCAAGTGTCAGTGCCAGTGCCATGCTGCATCCCTCCCAGCAGAGGTCTCTGTCCCTCCAGAAGGGCAGGATTTCTTTGCACGTGCTGCCAGCTGGGGACCCCAAGGAGGGAGGACTAGAGGCATCATCATTAATGCATGATATTATGTGTTGTTGTCTATGTGTTCCTGTTTCAGAGAGGATGACGAATCCAATGCCCACTCTACCACTTGTGCCCAGGCCAGAAGAATCCCAAGGCGGAGGTTGGAGCCGGTTGAGGACACCAGGAAGATGAGGTCTTGGGTCTGGAGGTGGTATAACCTCACAAGAGACAAAAGAACAGCCATATGTATGGTAAGGCACGGGGGCTGGAACAACAGGGAATGGATTGCCCTATGACCTGTTAGGAAGTTCCCTGCAGAGAGAGAGATTGGCCAGCCACCCACTTGCGGAGACAGAATGCAGGCAGGGCTTGACAGTCTACAGACCATTGCTCTGACACAGTATGGCACTTCTTACATTCCTATCTTTTTATCTTCTTTAGATCTGCAGAAAACAAATGAAATGGGGCAGTCAGGGGACCACATCTGGGCTCATCACCCATGCCAAGAATGTCCACCACCTCATGGTGTGGCACTGTCTGGAAGGCACAGTGGCAGCCGCACAGACTCTGCAGTGGAGGAACAGAGCTGGCCAGGAAAGGCCTGGCAGAAACAGCACAACCTGAGGTCTTCCCCCACCAGCGCCACAGATGAGTCAGAAGCCCACCAGCAGGAGTCCGCGGAGGAAAGGGCCTTTTGGGCCAAGCTTGAGGGGTCCATTCAAAAATGCATGGATGACATGCAGGGCCGAACACACTCCATGGCTGACCAGCTGGTAGTGCGGTTCTGGCAGCTCTGTGCCAATGAGTGTTACATGGCGGCTTATGCAGAGTACCTCCACTCAGAGAGGGAGGAGGTGGAACTGCACCACCAGGCAGTCAGTAAGTGGAAGGCCTCCATGGAGGGAGCCATTGCATTTGCCCACAACCATGGGTACAAGGTGGAGGAGGATGTGCCCGCCCCTTGGACCCGCCAACTCATTTCCCCTTTCCCCCACATTCCGCCACAAACCCCTAAGTTTGTTTTCTTTGTTTGTATATTTGTTTATAATTTTCTCAATCTATAGAATGTTTGTATAGTTAAAGGTTTTATAAAAATTATATTTGCTGTTACCTGCTTTGTTTGATGTGTCCAATCTTTTATCCCTCTGTGCTGCTTCTGGCAGGTGGCATAATCTGATTGTATACAGCTTGTCACATCCCTACCTGACAGCAGCAGCACACGTAGCGTATTAGCCCCAAGATGTGCCAGCAGGGTCTCAACTTGCAGACAGCCCCCTAGGAGGGGCAGGGCTTGTGTCTGGCAGTGGGCACCTGTGGGTGGGTGTGGTGCGGAGGAGTAGGCTGGGTGGGGCACAGATGAGAGCTCTCATTGGTTCTGGAAGGTGGCGCGTGGTGGGTTGAGCTGGATGCACTTCCTCCCCTCCACCTCCCTCCTCTCTTGTTCTAGCGGGAAGCCTCTCTCTCTCTCTATGGCCATATAGTGCAGGTCTGTGACAGTGTGGGTGGGATCATGACTGTCTCACCTGCTAGCGGGGAGACTCTTTCTCTCTCTCTCTCCCTCCATTAACACAGCACGTTGCTAACTCATAAAGAAAAGGTGGGATGACAACTCTCTGTGAGGGCCCCAGAGAACCCGGATGGTGGGTCCTGCGGTTATAGTGGCAGCTTCTTGATGCAGTGGGTGGACAGCCATCCCTGCCTAGAATAACGTGGCACAGCAGAGATGGCAGCAGCAGGATTTGCCTGTATGCACAGCACCCATGGAGCCAGCATAGTACAATTTGCTAGGGAAAAGCTCCCATACAGCAGCAGACAGTAGCAGCAGGCTTACGTGGCCACATTAGGATTTGCAAAGGCAGAGCACCCATGGGCCATCAGACAGCAGCTGCATGATTTTAGTACTACCAGGCCAGAGTGGGAGATCACACAGGGTTTGCAAGGGCAAGCTGACAGGCAGGCAGACTGAGGCAGGCTCGGATCTTGGGCACCTGGGCAGGCAGGCAGCGTGGCATGAGAGGCATGGCAGTCGGGAAGGCAGGCTGGGACCTTGGCACTGGCAGGGTTAGAGGCCAGCTGGCAGGCTTGCAACTTCCCAATATCACCCTGCATCACGAGGTCAGTCGGATCACCCGACCGAGGCTGTCTAGTGAGAGAGGCAGGGTGGGCCCCAGGCATTGGGAGGGAGGGACAGCACCTCAGCACAGCAACAGCAGCCGTGATTGAGGATTGAGATGGCACAGACTGCATATAGCCAGCATTGGCAGTTGCAGCCAGCAGACCTAGCATTGCCAGGGTATAGAACCCATGGCACAGACAGCATATAGCCAGCATTGGCAGCTGCAGCAGACCTAGCATTGGTTGCCTAGGTACAGAATCCATTGGTAGCTGCAGCAGACCTAGCGTTGGTACTTGCCTGGGTACAGAACCCATGGCACAGACAGCATATTAGCCAGCATTGGCAGCAGGATTTGTCTTTTGGCACGCAGCACCCATGGAGCTAGCATAGTAGGATTTTCCAGGGAAGAGCTCCCATACAGCAGCAGACGGTAGCAGCAGGATTGCGTGGGCACATTTGGATTTGCCAGGGCAGAGCACACATGTACCAGCAGACAGCATCTGCGGGATTACCAGGCCAGCGGGGGACATCACACAGGGTTTGCAAGGGCAGGCAGACAGATAGCATGACATGAGCGGAAGGTGGACAGACTGAGGCAGGCTTTGATCTAGGCTACCTGGGCGGGCAGGCGGGCAGCCAGTGTGATATGAGAGGCATTAGGGAAGGCAGGCTGGGACCTTGACAAGGCACTCGGATAGGTTAGCGAAGACTGTGTAGCATGAGAGAGAGCCAGTCAGATAGGCAGGCTGAGATCATCTAGCCAGAGGCCAGCTGGCAGGCTTACAGTTTCCCAATGTCACCCTGCAGCATACAATCAGTTAGATAGGTTGGCCGAGGCTGTGTAGTATGAAAGAGAGAGGGGGGAGGGGGGTCACTGCAGCATTGGGAGGGAGGGACAGCATCTCAGCACAGCAGCAGCAGCCCTGATTGACAAGGAGCCCCTTCCCAAGACTGCCCCTGGCATGGGATGGTGTGTGTGCCACTCCACCATCAATCCTGGTCTAGGGGCAACTTGGGGAATCCCAGCAGTGGAAGGGTGACCTTCAGGAACAACAAGTGCTCCACCAACTTGGGCCCCAGTCTCAGGCGGTGAGGGGAGCAAATGTCCCCCACCATGGAGAACACCTGCTCGCTGGGGACACTGGTTGGTGGGCAGGACAATAATCCCCTGGCCACTTTGGAAAGGGCCAGCCACACATCAGTCTTGCCGGCCCAGTAGGCCAAGGGATCGATGCACGGATCGATGCACGGATCCCGCTGCTGGGATCGATGCACGGCTCCTCGTCCAGGTAGATCTCGACTGCTGCTGAGGCACCATCATACTCCCTCTCATAGCTGTCCCTGGGCACCACTGCCCCCACTGCCCTCAGCCACGCTGTTTGCCCTTTTGTGCTGGGCCCCATGCTCCCCAGAGTGGGCTGCGCAGAGGAGGAGCTGCTAGCAGTAGGGGTGCTGCTGCTGATCCTGCTGCTTCTAGCACTAAGCCTGGAGGCAGGGATAGACCCCACTGACTGAAAGGCGTGGCTGCTCCCACTCCCACCATCCCCAGGGGCATCCTGGTGTGGCTGCTTCTACCACCGTGAACTCTCCACAACCCTCTCTGCCTTCCGGACCCTCCCCACAAGATCATCCTTCCAGAGGACATAGAGGGCTGACTTGCATGCCACACTGCCCTTGACCCTGGAGTCCAGCATTGTTCCCAAAACATATTCCCCCACAGCAGGAGCTCATCAAACCTCGCCTTCAGGCCTGTCTTGAGCTTCTGCGCCAGCCCAACCGCCTCAGCCCCCAGCTTCTTGCCCCGAGGGCCACAATCCTGTCCCTGCAGAATCTCCTTATGATTCCTGTGGAGACTCTGGACCAGAGGGGTCACCTGGCTGATTGTAGCTGTGGAGGAGCTGATGGTCTCCATTACTTCCAGGAATGGTCTCAGAATGAAGACCATCTGGGCGAGGATCTCCCATTCTGCCCCATTGAAGCCTGGAGGTGCCTCGCTGTGTGTGTCCAATTGCACCTGATGCAAGGTGGTTTTCTGCTCCACAAGCCACTCAAGCATCAGGAAGGTGGAATTCCACCTGGTGGAAACGTTTTGCACTAGCAGGTGCATGGGGAAGCCTTGCTCTGCCTGCTTCTCCCGGAGGAGCTCGCTGCCCTTCACGTTCCTGTTGAAGAAGCCCACCAGTTTCCTCCCACGGTTGATGGGGGAGCTAAGGGTGCCTTCCCCAATCCCCTTATCCCCCAAGCCTAGAGCATTCCTGACCACCAGGTGAAGGGTGTACATGGTGCAAGGGATGCTCGGGAAGTCCCCATCGCGGACAGCCTTCACTATATTTGCCACATTATTGGTCACCACACACCCTGGGGTGAATGGTGCACCTGGTGTGACCCACTCCCCCACCACGGCTGTAAGCAACCGGGCCGCCAGACCACACCCCGGTCCCCAGGAGCACCTACCGGCAACCCCCACACTCTCCCAGGATGCGGCAACAGACCCAACGCCGACACCGCTGCAGGCGCAGGGGGCGGGGCCCCTGCCCGCAAGACACTCCCTATGTCTCCTGGCACGTAAGCTGGGTGNGGCGGGGCCCCTGCCCGCAAGACACTCCCTATGTCTCCTGGCACGTAAGCTGGGTGGAGCTTGCAATACAAATGCCGGCGCCGCAGAGCTAGCGGCACCGGTGATCTGAAACTGGCCCCTGGTGCGAACGTGGAGCGAATCCTGATATTTTCTCAAGACTGTGTTCCCTTCCCTTCTTCCTTTCATCCTGTGTAGCTGTGGAAGCAGAAACCAAGCGTGACTGTGGTGAGTGTTCCCTGTTGTCCCTGTTGAGTGTCTGAGTGAGTGACTGCTGGGTGAGTGGAGTAGCGTGGGGCCCTCCCCCTTCCCCCTCGTGGGTTCCCTACCCATGGAGCGCAAGAGAGTGTTTTCCCTCCTACCTTCCCTGGGACCTTGCCCCCTCCTTCCTCACATCACCCCGGCACTACCCTCTCCCCCATGTGTGTGCACGTCGGAGGCAAGAGTGGTTGAACGGTGGGCAGGGTGCCCCAGTACTCGTTCCTCGGTGCCCAATGATGATAGGGCCCTTGTGTAGGATTGTACGGCCAAACACTATCCTGACGGACATATAATCCACCTCCCTTGTGCCGAGGCATCGGGGACGGGGCCGCCCGTGTCGCACGCCACTCAGCGTGAGTGCCCAGCCCTCTCTCGCTCTGTACCCTTACCAACCCCCCTGCCCCCCTTCCCACTGACAGTGGCATTCAGAGCTGCCTCTATGTTCCTAGCAGTGTGGGGGCAGTCCATGACTTCTGCCTGAAGCAGGGTCCACCTAGTCCTGCTTCAGGACCCCTCATGCCACTGTCAAATACCGACTCTGGGTCCTGCCACCAGTGCGTCGTCACCACCAGGTATGCATGCTGGGCATTCCGGCTGGACCACAGGTCAGTGGTGAAATGGACAGTGGCACCCCCCAGCCCCTGCCAGCTGCTCCTTCACCTGCTCCTTCAAAGCCACGTACAGGGCTGGCACCACCGTACGACTCAGGGTGGTGCAGGATGGCAGTTTAAAATGAGGGGCCAGGAACCCCATCAGCCGCTTAAACTCAGTGTCCCAACAATGGAGAAGGGCTGGCCATCAAGAGTGATTATATCGCCCAACAGTCACGTAGCTTTCTCTTGAAAGCCACGCCGCGCCTTGCAAGCTGCCCCCACCCCAGCTCCTCCATTGTGGGCTGAAGCTGCTGGCAATGCTGCTGCTCCCCCCTAGCAGCGATACTGCTCCTGCTGCTAGATGCAGCCACTGGAGCAGAACGGTTGCCCGATGAAGGAGGCGGACGACTGACCGCTTGAGTCAGGAACCCGCTACAATCCACTGACCCTGCCTGCCTGCTTAGCATTGCAGCACTGTGGCACGATTTCAGGTGTCTCAATATGGTGGTTGTGCCAAGGTTGGTGAGAACCTTCCCACGCTTCACCACCTTATTGCACAAGTGCACTGCACCTCCTGCGGATCATTCGCCTGCACCACCTTAAAATGCTCCCAGACCCATGATTTTTTTGTCCCTCCTGCCTTCTGGTGATGCACTCCTGAGAGGGACAGGACATGGTGGCACTGGCAGTGGCGACACAGCTCATGGAGGGACAGCCAACACCTCAGCAGCACCAGATACAGAGACCTCCTCCACAGAAATCTTTGCATTGCTGTCCCCATCCTCAAACAGAGTGACAGAGGCTGTTGGACTCCCCATGCTGCTCCCACTCTGAGCAGCACTCTCCCCCTGCCCCCTATAGCTGCTGCTGCTGCTGCTACACTCCCTTCTTCCATTGCCCGGGGATCGGGCCCTGCCTCTAGCAGCCGGGTTGAGATCCATCAGCCCTGGACTGCTTTGGGGGATTGCCTCTATAAGTATGGGGGAGTTGGGGGACAATGGTGACCTCTGGGGAGCTTCAGCCACTGAATCACCTGCACCTGCAGCCGCAGATGGGACAGCCACAGTCTCTTGCACTGCAGGCATTCCACTGCCCTGCATGGCAGTGGAGGACGCTGCCAGCAGGTGATGCCTAACTCCCTGGTCCCTAGTGCCACTGGGAGCACTAGTGCTGGGAGAGGCACACCCACAATCAGGCCTGCGCTTGGGGCGTGGTGATGGGCTGCTGCTTCTGCCTGCTGGCACTCTGCTGGTATGGTCCCTGCCATGTGCCTCATTGCCTGGCCTGCGGACAGCAGACCGGCCTCACCCTCTCCTACCTCCCGTCTCCATTTCTCCCACCCCAAAGAATGCACAAATATTTTATTTTTTTTTAAATTAATTTTTAAAAATGTTTTATCTAATATTATATCTATCTATCTATATTACACTAAATCTAACTACTATTAACTATCTAACTATTATAAAACAAATGGAACTAAATAATGGAATATCTAACCTAGTCCTACAAACACACTCTAAAACTGAATCACTGATCTCTATAAACTATAACTAAGCTAACAACTGTAATAACTAATAACTAACTCCTACCTAACTACTATAATATCTCTCTCTCTCATATATATATATATGAGAAGGCTTCCTCTGACTCCCAGCAGTTTGCTTTCCTCATCCATTCCCAATCCTCCTCCTATTTCACCCATCCAACAGATTTACCTCCTTATCATTTAGTTAGATTATATTAGATAGATTTAGCTGTTATTTTTATTTTTACCCATCCCTATGTTCTATCTCCCTACCCTCCATTGAATCTATTCCTTTCCCTCTCCCTCCAAATTGCATCCCTCATTGCCTTCCCGTTTTTTATTAATTAGAGTAGGATTAGATTGATTTAGGTTTTATTTCAGTTTTTGTACCCCTCCCTGTGTTGTTGTTGAGCTGTCTGTGTCCCCCCCATCCCTGTGTAATATTGACTACCTGCTACCAGGTAGGCTGGACACACAAAACATGTGAGTGGGGGCAGAGTAGGGGTCACACAGACTGAACCCGGACTGCAGTGGGCTAATGTCTCATTTATATATATGTCTCATTTATATGTCTCATTTATATATATATATATAAACAAACAATATTACACAGGGATGGGGGGGGGACACAGACAGCTCAACAACAACACAGGGAGGGGTACAAAAACTGAAATAAAACCTAAATCAATCTAATCCTACTCTAATTAATAAAAAACGGGAAGGCAATGAGGGATGCAATTTGGAGGGAGAGGGAAAGGAATAGATTCAATGGAGGGTAGGGAGATAGAACATAGGGATGGGTAAAAATAAAAATAACAGCTAAATCTATCTAATATAATCTAACTAAATGATAAGGAGGTAAATCTGTTGGATGGGTGAAATAGGAGGAGGATTGGGAATGGATGAGGAAAGCAAACTGCTGGGAGTCAGAGGAAGCCTTCTCATATATATATATATGAGAGAGAGAGATATTATAGTAGTTAGGTAGGAGTTAGTTATTAGTTATTACAGTTGTTAGCTTAGTTATAGTTTATAGAGATCAGTGATTCAGTTTTAGAGTGTGTTTGTAGGACTAGGTTAGATATTCCATTATTTAGTTCCATTGGTTTTATAATAGTTAGATAGTTAATAGTAGTTAGATTTAGTGTAATATAGATAGATAGATATAATATTAGATAAAACATTTTTAAAAATTAATTTAAAAAAAAATAAAATATTTGTGCATTCTTTGGGGTGGGAGAAATGGAGACGGGAGGTAGGAGAGGGTGAGGCCGGTCTGCTGTCCGCAGGCCAGGCAATGAGGCACATGGCAGGGACCATACCAGCAGAGTGCCAGCAGGCAGAAGCAGCAGCCCATCACCACGCCCCAAGCGCAGGCCTGATTGTGGGTGTGCCTCTCCCAGCACTAGTGCTCCCAGTGGCACTAGGGACCAGGGAGTTAGGCATCACCTGCTGGCAGCGTCCTCCACTGCCATGCAGGGCAGTGGAATGCCTGCAGTGCAAGAGACTGTGGCTGTCCCATCTGCGGCTGCAGGTGCAGGTGATTCAGTGGCTGAAGCTCCCCAGAGGTCACCATTGTCCCCCAACTCCCCCATACTTATAGAGGCAATCCCCCAAAGCAGTCCAGGGCTGATGGATCTCAACCCGGCTGCTAGAGGCAGGGCCCGATCCCCGGGCAATGGAAGAAGGGAGTGTAGCAGCAGCAGCAGCAGCAGCTATAGGGGGCAGGGGGAGAGTGCTGCTCAGAGTGGGAGCAGCATGGGGAGTCCAACAGCCTCTGTCACTCTGTTTGAGGATGGGGACAGCAATGCAAAGATTTCTGTGGAGGAGGTCTCTGTATCTGGTGCTGCTGAGGTGTTGGCTGTCCCTCCATGAGCTGTGTCGCCACTGCCAGTGCCACCATGTCCTGTCCCTCTCAGGAGTGCATCACCAGAAGGCAGGAGGGACAAAAAAATCATGGGTCTGGGAGCATTTTAAGGTGGTGCAGGCGAATGATCCGCAGGAGGTGCAGTGCACTTGTGCAATAAGGTGGTGAAGCGTGGGAAGGTTCTCACCAACCTTGGCACAACCACCATATTGAGACACCTGAAATCGTGCCACAGTGCTGCAATGCTAAGCAGGCAGGCAGGGTCAGTGGATTGTAGCGGGTTCCTGACTCAAGCGGTCAGTCGTCCGCCTCCTTCATCGGGCAACCGTTCTGCTCCAGTGGCTGCATCTAGCAGCAGGAGCAGTATCGCTGCTAGGGGGGAGCAGCAGCATTGCCAGCAGCTTCAGCCCACAATGGAGGAGCTGGGGTGGGGGCAGCTTGCAAGGCGCGGCGTGGCTTTCAAGAGAAAGCTACGTGACTGTTGGGCGATATAATCACTCTTGATGGCCAGCCCTTCTCCATTGTTGGGACACTGAGTTTAAGCGGCTGATGGGGTTCCTGGCCCCTCATTTTAAACTGCCATCCTGCACCACCCTGAGTCGTACGGTGGTGCCAGCCCTGTACGTGGCTTTGAAGGAGCAGGTGAAGGAGCAGCTGGCAGGGGCTGGGGGGTGCCACTGTCCATTTCACCACTGACCTGTGGTCCAGCCGGAATGCCCAGCATGCATACCTGGTGGTGACGACGCACTGGTGGCAGGACCCAGAGTCGGTATTTGACAGTGGCATGAGGGGTCCTGAAGCAGGACTAGGTGGACCCTGCTTCAGGCAGAAGTCATGGACTGCCCCCACACTGCTAGGAACATAGAGGCAGCTCTGAATGCCACTGTCAGTGGGAAGGGGGGCAGGGGGGTTGGTAAGGGTACAGAGCGAGAGAGGGCTGGGCACTCACGCTGAGTGGCGTGCGACACGGGCGGCCCCGTCCCCGATGCCTCGGCACAAGGGAGGTGGATTATATGTCCGTCAGGATAGTGTTTGGCCGTACAATCCTACACAAGGGCCCTATCATCATTGGGCACCGAGGAACGAGTACTGGGGCACCCTGCCCACCGTTCAACCACTCTTGCCTCCGACGTGCACACACATGGGGGAGAGGGTAGTGCCGGGGTGATGTGAGGAAGGAGGGGGCAAGGTCCCAGGGAAGGTAGGAGGGAAAACACTCTCTTGCGCTCCATGGGTAGGGAACCCACGAGGGGGAAGGGGGNTGAGTGGGGGCAGAGTAGGGGTCACACAGACTGAACCCGGACTGCAGTGGGCTAATGTCTCATTTATATATATGTCTCATTTATATGTCTCATTTATATATATATATATAAACAAACAATATTACACAGGGATGGGGGGGGGACACAGACAGCTCAACAACAACACAGGGAGGGGTACAAAAACTGAAATAAAACCTAAATCAATCTAATCCTACTCTAATTAATAAAAAAATGGGAAGGCAATGAGGGATGCAATTTGGAGGGAGAGGGAAAGGAATAGATTCAATGGAGGGTAGGGAGATAGAACATAGGGATGGGTAAAAATAAAAATAACAGCTAAATCTATCTAATATAATCTAACTAAATGATAATAAGGAGGTAAATCTGTTGGATGGGTGAAATAGGAGGAGGATTGGGAATGGATGAGGAAAGCAAACTGCTGGGAGTCAGAGGAAGCCTTCTGGAAACGCTGCTGTCAGGAACATTGGCTGTCTCAGAAGGTATTAGAAGGGGGAAGGAGAATGAGTTTTGTTATTCTGTTGTTTTGGGGTTCAGTTTGGGTTCGGTCGGTTCGGAAGTCCAAACAGACCGAGTTCAGTCCGAACTCCGAACATCCGAACCACGTTCGCACATCCCTAGCAGCCATCACCTGCCCCTCCACATCCCAGGGCAGACTGAGGAGCCGGCC
Source organism: Sphenodon punctatus (assembly GCA_003113815.1). NCBI lineage: Eukaryota > Metazoa > Chordata > Lepidosauria > Sphenodontia > Sphenodontidae > Sphenodon > Sphenodon punctatus. The sequence continues at coordinate 1,824,458 of QEPC01007467.1, forward strand.
ACATAGGACTGGGCATCCGGGCTCCTGCTGCACTGCAGGATGGGGCCCACTGCCACTAGGCAGCTTTTGTGGGAGTGGAGGAGCATGTACAATCTTCCCGGCCGTCTTACAACTGATCGTGGGGGAGGGGAACCTGGAAGGAGCACAGCCCCTCTCCCCTGGATCAGTTGTTAGGCAGCCAGGCATAGTGTGAATGCTCCTCCCAGGCCCTTCTCCCTTGGAATCAGTTGTTAGGTGGCCAGGAAGTGTGTGCACCCTCCTCCGAGCCCCCCCTCCCCTGCAATCAGCTGTTAGGCAGCTGAGAAGAGCACATGCGTTCCTTCCAGGCTCTCCTCCTCCACAACCAGGTGTTAGGCGGGTGGGAGGAGTGCGCTCCTCAGGTCCAATCTTCAGACCCCACCATGCAGCAGGCCTTCACAAGCCCAGCAACACAGGAAGTAGCCCATTAACCCACTTTGGGCAACATTACTACGCACCGTGTCCCCAACTTTTTTAGGAGGACGCATTGCATAGTAACTGGCTGCCTGCCCGCCAGTTCATTTTCATTTTCATTCATTTATTAGATTTCTATACCGCCCCTTCCTGCACAGCAGCTCGGGGCGGTTTACAACAGTAAAAACATTTAAAACCATTTTAAAATACAACCATAAAACATATAATAAAGCTAGTGGTATATACAAATAAATAAATAGGTGGGGGATTAAAAATCACCCCCCCCCCCCCTCCCAAAGGCCTGGGCAAACAGCCAGGTCTTACAGTTCCGCCGAAAAGTCAAAAGGCTTGGGGCCAGGCGAGCTTCCTCCGGAAGGGAGTTCCACAGCCGCGGCCCTACCACCGAGAATGCCCGCTCCATCGTGGCCCCCCGCTTAACACGGGGGACCTCCAGGAGGGCACCCCCGGCAGACCGCAGGAGTCGTTCCGGGGCGCGAAGGGCGAGGCGGTCCCTAAGGTAAGAGGGGCCAAGGCCGTATAGGGCTTTATAGATCATTACTAGGACCTTGAACCTGGCCCGGCACACTATCGGCAGCCAGTGCAGCGCTCGGAGCACCGGTGTAATGTGCTCCCGGCGACCCGTCCCCGTAAGAAGACGGGCCGCCGCATTCTGCACCAGCTGCAGCCTCCGGGCCAGGAACAAGGGAAGCCCCACGTAGAGCGCGTTACAGTAGTCGAGTCGCGAGGTGACGAAGGCATGGATGAGGGAGGCCAGGTCCGGGCCAGAGACATACGGACGCAGCCTACGTACCAGATAAAGCTGGCGGAAGGCAGCCTTCGCGGCTGCCTCCACCTGCTGCTCCAGCCGCAGGCCTGCGTCCAAAATGACCCCCAGACTCCGGACCTGCTGAGCTACAGGGGGGCAAACCCCCCCAATCAGGGGGGCCACCACCCCCTTCGCCCTCCCCACCACCATTACCTCCGTCTTATCTGGGTTGAGTTTCAGTCTGCTCTGTCGCATCCAATCCGCCACGGCCTCCAAACATTGGGATAGCACCGAGACAGCAGGGTCTGGGTCGGTAGAAAACGAGAGGTACAGCTGAGTATCATCAGCATACTGGTGACACCGCACCCCGAACCCTCTCACGACCTCCCCCAAGGGCTGCATATAGATGTTAAATAATAATGGAGACAAGATCGATCCCTGCGGAACGCCACACGGTAAGGCGCGGGGGCTCGATGTTTCTTCCCCCAACACCACCCGTTGGCTCCTCCCCGAGAGGAATGAACGGAACCATTCAAGAACAGTTCCGTCCAGACCCCCCCGGTCACGCAGTCGTCTCAACAGCAGCCCATGGTCCACGGTGTCAAAAGCGGCCGAGAGATCGAGCAGGATGAGAAATGTCGAACATCCCGCATCCATCTCCCGGCGGAGGTCGTCCACCAAGGCCACCAACGCCGTCTCGGTGCCATAGCCGGGGCGGAACCCAGATTGAAACGGGTCAAGGAGCCCGATATTATCTAGATGACCCTGGAGCTGGAGCGCCACTGCCCGCTCAATAACCTTCCCTAAAAAGGGAAGGTTAGAGACAGGTCGGTAGCTGGCGAGCGCGTCTACGTCCAACGATGGTTTTTTCAGCAGGGGGCGCACCACAGCCTCTTTTAAGCAAGGCGACAACCTCCCCTGCCGAAGGGACGCATTCACCACCCTCGCCAGCACCGTCCCCAATGTCTCCCCGGAAGCTTTTATCAACCAGGACGGGCAGGGATCTAGTTGACAACACGTGGCCCTCACAGACCCCAGGACATCCACCACATCGGCTGACGTCACTTCCTGAAACTCGCCCCATAAAGATGGAACAGACGGACCCTCCGTCCCCCCGCTCTCTTCCCCTACTGCTGTTAACCCAGCGTCGAAATCGGCCTGAATCCGAGCGATCTTGTCTGCGAAGTAGTTGACAAACTCCTCACAGCGGGCCCGGGACAAGTCCCCATCCAGGCGGAGGGAGGCCGGACTCACCAGCCCCCGCACCACCCGAAACAGCTCCGCTGGACGCGACTTCGCAGACGCTATGAGGACGGCGAGGAATTCCTTCCTCGCCGTCCTCACAGCCTCCACATAGGACCGCAAATGGGCCCTGTGGAGAAGACGATCGGAGACAGACCGAGTCCGACGCCAGCGTCGCTCTAGCCTCCTGCCCATACGCTTCATACACCGCAGGCCCTCAGTAAACCAAGGAGTCCTGCGGTGACGAGACCCAGGCAGAAGGCGCCTCGGAGCCACCCTGTCAATGGCCTCCTCCAGCAAGATGTTCCAATGCCGGACCAGCTCATCCACAGAGTGACCGTCCACATCCAGGGTAAGTTCCCTCAGGACCTCCTGGAACCGCTGGGGTTCCATCAGCCTCCGAGGGCGGACCATCCTAACTGGTCCCTTCCCCTTCTGGAGGGGGCGCGCTAAAAGACCGGCCTGAAGGAGGTAATGGTCCGTCCACGACAAGGGCACCGCTGTCACCTCCCCCACAACCGGACCCCCCGCCTCAAGGCCAGAGCCGAAGATCAGGTCGAGGATATGTCCCCCCACGTGGGTCGGGCAGATCACCTCCTGGGACAAGTTCATAGTTGCCATGGCGGCCATGAACTCCCGCTCCGCCCCAACAAGGCCGGCATCGGCGTGGACGTTGAAGTCCCCCAGAACCAAAGTCCTGGGGGAGCCCAACACCACCTCCGAGGCCAGCTCCGCTAGAGCGGTAAGGGATGCCGCCGGGCATGAAGGGGCCCGGTACACCAGCAGCACCCCTAGCTTGCCCCCAGCCAAATCGATCACCACGTGCAGAGCCTCTACACCCACAATCTCCGGCACTGGATACCTCCTAACAGGCCAGTCTTCCCTAAAAACAATAGCTACGCCTCCTCCCCGGCCGCTCATGCGGGGCTGATGCTGCACGGCATACCCAGCTGGAACCAGATCCGCCAAAGTTGGACCGGCCAGATCATCCAGCCAGGTCTCCGTGATGCATGCGAGGTCCACGGCCCCATCCACGATCAAATCGTGGATAATCGGGGCCTTGTTGACCACGGACCTCGCATTCATCAGCACCAGCCCCCCACGCGCGTTACGGTGGGGTGAACATCTGACAGCTGCTGGGCATGAGACACTGCATTGCATGTTAACATTTCCCAAAGTGGGATAACGTCTCGTGTGGCTTAACCTGTTTATTTGGTACCTTTACTGTTACTCAGTTATAAATTAAAACTTACCTGTAGCACCTCTGCTCTGTCTATATTTCTGTCCCTCTTCTCTATCTTTGTCTCTCCCCGCAACCCATTTACATTTCCTTCCATGGGCCAATTCCTTTTTTCTCCCTCTTTAATTCTCTTCCTACCCCTTCCACATTAAACTTACTAAAATGAGCAGCCACGAAATAGTCAATACTAGTTTTTAAGTATCAACACTAAAGTTCAGTTAGCTCACCGATGCCACCCGAATTGCTAGTGGTTTTTGGTAGTGCCACTGTAGTTAGGATGGCCAGATATGCACATTTTAGAGGACACGTATGAGAAATAATGCAGCCCTGCAACCTGTATTTTTCATAAGTGTCCTCTACAATTTGCATATCTGGCCATCCTAACTGTAGTTAAGTTTGAGAATAGATTTGCCAGAAAAAGCAAGAGTGCCTAAGTGTTATCAAAGCATACAAAATAATGAGAAATGGGAAACTACAGTTTAATCCTGGAGATGAGCTGAAGTTTTCTGTGTAACTTTTGTTTGTCTGTCTCAGTGTTCATTTTTAATTTAGCTCTGAAGTTAATATCTAGCTTGTATTTTACCAAGGGTAACACGAAAAGTCCTAACTAGTTAGCAGGCTGGTCTTATATTGTAACTGACCCAAATTTCAGGGACTTAATGTTACCTGGCTAGAGAAAAGCGGTGGATTGGTACTTTTGGGAGGGGGGGGGAATGACATTTGGGTCTCCAAAATCAGTTTTTGAGTTACCTGAACCTGCACCTTCCCTTTTCCCTGTGATGGAAAGGCAGCCTAACCACTCTCTGTTCTCCCTCTCCCCTGAATGACAGTCAGCACCGCTAAGAGTAGCAGAGCCTACACCTGGCAACTATGCTTCTTTCTAGCTAGCAGAGCTAGCTCCTGATATATTTTATTATTAACGTATGAGTAACACTGCTAAAAGGAAAACAAACATTAGCACACGTTAGCCCACACCAGGTGGGTGTTCACCTGCCCATTTATTAGATATTCACCCCCACCGGACATGAAGCCACCACCCACTGGACATGGGGTACAGCCCCCAATTCATGATGTGGTCTTGGAGAATGTGGAACCCACTGTACAGGTGAATGCAGACTAATGTGTGCCCACATGTCCACGTCCTGTCATTTAGGTTGCAGGCAGTGCCTCCATGCATACAGGTCTGCCATAGAGTCATTGACAGAAATCCTAGCATATCCAAGGGTTGACCACTTCCTGCCTCTCTCTCCACTCTTGCTCTCACTGACACTGCCAGTGGGGGCAGTCCACAAGTGCGTGAAAGACACACTGGTGACTACCTGCTACCAGGTAGGCTGGACACACAAAACATGTGAGTGGGGGCAGAGTAGGGGTCGCACAGACTGAACCCGGACTGCAGTGGGCTAATGTCTCATTAGTTAACACCCAAAGGCATTTGTTAAGCAGGCCTTTCCTTGAGAATGTATTTGCCAAAGTGCTGTTAAGAACCAATTTCTACATCCAAAATAGTATGCTATCAAAACAAACGTTTAAAAAAAAAAGTCAGTGAGTGCTGGACAGCAACTTAACTTGCCATTTCCTTTGTAACTGCATGCAGTAAAAGAGAGTATGAGTTCAATCCTCCATCATTAAATTTAATGGCAAAACTCCCACTAATTTTATGACTGGGGATTGTCCTGCCTGTAATTTATTCAAAATAATTCATTAATAAGGAAAGGGGTTGACTCCACCCTGTCATTGGTTCAGGCAATTCTGCTGGTTCCATTTAACTTAATTCATATTCAAAATCTTATCCACAAGATCTTATACTTCAGCCACAAGAGGTGCAAATTTAGCTTTAAAAAAAAAATGTCTAGATTCTGAATATGCCACAAAGATTGAATGAGCAAGATCCAGTTACTAACCAATGTTTGAAGCCTCTAACTTAGACTTCCATCATTTAAAGATAGTGACTATGTGTTTACACGGCATGAAACAAGGATATGGGAACAGATCCATGGCAGAGATCCATGATCTATACTTTCCTCTTCCAGAGTGCACCCCTCAAACACCTCCACCTCCCACTTCCATGTGATCCTTGGAACTTGTACTAACTTTCAAAGTGGTCCCTGGGAGGGAAAAGGTTCCTCACCCTTGCCATACAGCAATCACAACTTGATTGTGGACCAGCACTGCTCTTTTCAAATGCATGCTTTTATTGCACAAATATAGCTGATTTTGAATGAACACAAGTATGCAGATATACTAATCAACACTACAAAAATAATATCTTCCCCAGCCAGCAGTAATAGCCGCCTCCTCCAGCAGTTTGCTTGCAAATGAGGTGACTAGACGGGGGGGGGAATTCCACAACAAAGCATGTTGGTTTAAGTATTATTGAAAACTGTCAAAAGGAGATCAACAGGCCTGACAAACTGCGGTTTCTTGGAAGCAGCAAGAAATTACTTATGCTGCTAAACTGCTGACCTTGTTTCAAGTATTGACTAGTAGAAAGTGGATTGGCTTTTGACAGTTTCCTTCTTCTGAACATACGATAGTCTGGACTGTACAGTAAAACAGGCTGCTTTCTAATTGGCCATTCAGTATGCTGCCACAGAAACCTGAAATGCCTCTCAGTGTCGGCAAGAGAAGAATCTTTCAGTATAGCAGTTTCTTGGCTCTGCCTCTGAATTGAATTATATACAGGTGTCAGAATCTGGAAATAGCTCTCTCTCTCTCTCTCTCTGGTTCAGAAAGCGAGCTTTGAAAGCACATTTCTTGCTAATTAAAAACACACCAAGGGAGGACCTACGGCAGGGTCCTAGTGAGTAAGAAGAGAGTTGTTCTTCATCCTGCAATGGCAAAGAAGTAGCAGTGTGCAGGAGGACAACATTTTGTTTTTGTTTTAGTTTCCCTGTAAACAAATGCATAAAAGTACATAAAAATCCCCTACAAACCCCAACCCCTATCCCTGCCTGTCGAACACTTGGCCAAAAAGAAAAGAGTTATACTGCCTTTGGAAAATGCTTCAGCCCTCATGAACTTCCAGGGGAAGAGATTTTCACACAAGTGGGGTTGTCACTGAGAACACCTCTCAGCACTCTTTTGTCATAGGGACCTGATGGGCAGATGATACCTGCAAGAGGGTGCCCTTGAAAGACTGCAGGGATCACAATATGTGGAGCCCAGGCCATTGAGGGCTTTAATGGTCAGAATCAGCATCTTAAATTGTGCCTGGAAAGCTAGTGGAAACCAGTGCAAACTTTGAAGTACAGGTGTAATGTACTCACCGTGACTCACCTCCAACAGGAGCCAAGCTGCAGCTTCCAAACAGTCAAGGACAGTTGCACATATAGCACATTGCAGTAATCTAGCCGAGAGATTATAAAGGTATAGCTGATAGTGGTCAAATTGAAACAGAAAGAAAAAGCCAGACTTCTCACTAGATGGAATTGGTGGAAAGTGCTCTTGGTCACTACTGTGACCTGATGTTCCAGGTGCAATAAAGGAAAGTCCTTGAAAGCCAAATACACCATCCAGGGTTTTTCTGGCTTTCCTTTTCAACCCGGTAATCAACAGTATTTGACTGGTCTTTCACATTTAAGGGTGCTCATTCCTATTCCTATTAGGAGGAGCATTTCCTCGGGCACCACCCACCTAGAATTTAATTGCTGGAGCTGAGCTCTGGAAATCCTCCACACAAATTAAGCCCTGTTTTGTTGCTGTCTGGGGTCAGAAAATTATATTTAAGTCTCAAGACGGTATCACACAAAAAAATGCTTGGGAACCACTGCCTACGATATTGGTGAGGGTCATGTTTACATTCATGTCTGGTGTGTTAATTAGGCAATGCAAATTTAAGTAACATAACCTGTTTGTCACAACAGCTTGACTTTCCCATCTCACACAAAGACAGGACAAGCTGCAATGCAATTTCTCCATACAAGGATAAAATTTGGATAGTAGCTTGTGTTCTCCTAAGAGATATGTTCTTAAATATAGAATAACGAAGTTCACTCCATCAGGGACACATGTTCACTGTGTTTTCCTCATTGGCACCAATGGGGAAAATGCATTGAACCTGGGTCCCTGACTACATCCAAATAGCTATTTGCATAAATAGTAGGGCTGAAACAAGACGGATTGATTCTCCTGAGAATCAAGAAATGTCAGCAAGATCTCAAGAAAATTTCATTGCCAGTTCAAGGCATGGAGTAAGGCCAGTTGGGCTTTGGGCATGGTCAAGCCAGCTTGAAAAGTCAAAAGGAGCTTGAGTGCTCAGTAGTAAGGAGAGTTAGAGAAGAGGTAGGAGCCAGGGAGGGCTGTCTCATACTTGGCTACAAGAGGGATTGTGTCTGGCCAGGGGACCTGAGTTTTTATTTATTTATTTTATTTTCGTCATTTATATCCCACACCCTCCTGCTAACAGCAGCCCGGGGTGGCTAATATGTTACAAATTAAAAATATATAAAATACAATAATATAAATAACAAAAATTACCACAAAATACCATTAAAAATCCACATGGTAGAGCACCAAAACCACAACAAACCCTTCCCTCCCTAACCCTCAACTCCTCACCCCTTACACATCTCCCTCACCAAAAGCCTGGAGGAACAGCCAGGTCTTGCATTAACATCAAAAGGAGAAGTCCGGGGCCACCCGGGTTTCTGCCGGAAGGGCGCTCCACAGTCTTTGTGCAGCCATCGAGAACGCTCTCTCCATAGTCACCCCCCAAGATACCCTGGGGACTTCGAGAAAGGTGGTCCCAGCTGACTGCAGGGGTCACTTCAGAGCCTGGGTAGTAAGGTGGTCCCACAGATAGGAAGGGCCAACACCTTGAATCGGGCCGAGAAGACTATAGGCAGCCAGTGCAAAGAATGGAGCACTGGTGTAATATGCTCACAGTGACCTGTCCTCATAAGGAGATGAACCGCTGCATTCTGCACCAGGTACAGTCTCCAAACCATCACCATGGGTAGCCCCATGTAGAACGTGTTATAATAGTCCAGTCTTGAGGTGATGAAAGCATGGATGATAGTGGCCAAGTCAGAGTCTGAGACGTATGGCTAAAGCCACCGCACCAGATGTAACTGGCAAAATGCTCTCGTCACCACAGCCTCCACCTGGGCATCCAGGTGGAGCTGGGAATCGAGCACTCCCAGACTATGGACCTGAGGGAACAGTGGAGGGCGAACTCCATCAGTGACAGGAAACGTCAACCCCACTGCCTTCACCACTAGCATCGCCTACGTATTGTCAGGATTCAGTTTCAGACAGCTCACCCTACAGCTGCCAAACACCGGGTAAGCACTGAGACTGCTGGGTCTGGGTCAAATGAAAAAGAGTGGGTTGGATGTCATCAGCATATTGATGACACTGAACACCAAACCCTCTCACGACCTCACCAGGCAACTGCATATACATGTTGAACAGAAGAGGGGACAGAATAGAACCTTGCGGGACTCCACACGAGAGGTCCTGAGGAGATGAAGAACAGTCCCCCAGCACCATTCTCTGAGTTCACCCAGCTAGGAAGGAACGGAATCATTCAGGAACAGTCCTGCCCACCCCGGCATGGTCCTGCAAGTGAGTCACCAACATCTCATGGTCAACAATATCAAAAGAAGCTGACAGATCTAACAATCAGAAGGGTCAACCGACCCTGATCCAATTAATGGCGGAGGTCATTGACCAAAGTCACAAGTGCAGTCTCAGTGTCATAGCCCAGATGAAAGCCAGACTGCAAGGGATCAAGAAAACTGATATGGTCCAGATACTTTTGTAGCTGCCAAGCCACAACCCATTCAATAACCTTCCCTAAAAAGGGAAGGTTAGAGACTCGCTGATAGTTGGCAAGGGAGTCAATGTCAAGTGATGGTTTCTTGAGCAGAGGCTGCACCACCGCCTCCTTGAGGAGACCCGGCACTCTGCCGAAGGGAGGCACTGACCACCCCCACCAGCAATGGTCCCAGTGTCTCCTGGCTGGCCTTGTCCAGCCAGGACGAGCACAGATCTAGTTCGCAAGAGGTGACTCTGACCACCCCAAGAACATTCTCTGCATCAGCAGGCAACACCCAATTAAACTGTTCCCACAAAACTGGACAGGACGGGGTTTCCATAACCTCTGGCTCTGTTATTGTAATAAGCACAGCATCGAAGTCATGGTGAATATGAGTGATTTTATCCATGAAGTAATCAACAAACATGTCACAGCAGGCACTGGAAAATTCTAGTTCCAGGCGGAGGGAGGCCGGACTGACCAGCCCCCTGACGGATGCTATGAGGGCAGGAAAGAACCCCTTCTTTGCTGCCTGCACAGCCATAGCAGAGGTTCTAAAACTAGCTCTATGTCACAATCTGTCAGCTTCAGCACGTAAACGGCGCCACCATTGCTCCAACCATCACCCTTCCTACTTCAGCCGCTGCAGATCCTCCATGAACCAGGGAGGCCTGTGGCCCCAGTGCTTAGGGAGCTGATGTCTAGGAGCCATTCAGCCGACGGTCTCCATCAGCAAGGTGTTCCAAAGGGCAATGAGGTCATTGAATGAGTGGTCATCAAGATCAGAGGGTAAGTCCCCAAGAGAATTCTGGAAGCTCTCTTGTTCCATTAGTCTCCAGGGACGAATGAACCAAACTGGGTCCACACCTCTCCAAGTGCAGACATGTGCTGGGAGACAGGCCCGTACAAGGTAATGATCCGTCCATGACAAGGGCACTGCTGACACCTCCCTTGCTAATGGATCCCCCACCTAAAGGCTGGTACAAAATATCAGGTCCAAGGTATGCCCCCACATCATGCGCTGGGCTGATAACTACTTGAGACAGGCCTATGGTTGAACTCATGCTCTGCCTCCCCCCCCCTCCAGGCTGGCGTCTGCATCAATATTGAAGTCCCCTAAGACTAACGCCTTTGGGGACCACAATACCACCTCCGACACCACCTCTTCTAGAGCATGCAGGGAGAGACTGTGATACAGGTAGGTACATGGTATACTAGCGGTACTCCTAGTCTGTCTCATGCCAAATTGATCACAAGATGGAGGCCCTCGATACCTGACATAAGCTGCACCGGATACCTCCCAAAGGACCACAAATCCCTAAAAACAATGGCTATACCACCCCACCCACCCCTGTCCTTCTGGCCACGGCTGATGCTGCATGGAGTACCCAGCGGGAACAAGATCAGCCAGAATAAACCCCGACTCAGTGTCCAGCCAGGTCTCCATATTGCACATGAGGTCGGTCGTATGATCCAGGATTAACTCCTGGACAGTTGTTGACTTATTAACAATCGACCTTGTATTCAACAGCATCAGATTCAGACCAGGGGCCCTCTGATCATGAAATACCTCACCACCTGCCTGGGCGACAGTGAGTGGAACAGGTACCAAGCACTTGTCCCATCTCACATATCAAACAAGTCCCCCAGAGGGACCATAATTCCCCCACCCTATCACGACCCCAATGGCTGTGGTTCTCCCCTCAGCCAGTCCCCACTCATGGCTGCTCCACATGGATGGCAAGGGGGATCCCCACCCCCCAACCCCCCCATACCACCACTCTCACCAGAAGGCCTTCAAAAAACCCCTCATGGAGGTCATAACCCCCCTCTCACCGGGGGAAAAGTCCCCCCTTTCCCAGTCCAAGTCCCTTCTCTCCCCCCCTCTTATTGGGGGCAGGGAACATACCCAATACCTCCAAAAATAAAAAGCCTATTATCCAACCTAACCTCCAAAAATAACCCCTCCTCTACCAGACCTCCATCAACAAACACAACACCCACAGCAATGGAGTGAACCCCTTTCGCTCCCAGCCCCTCAAATTCAACAATAAAAAACAGCGGTCAAAGCTACCAACCATAAAATCCACCCTCAAAACAAGAACCCAACAGAATCCCCCCTCAACCCCTCCAACTCCCACCAAGGGCCATGCCCAAGGGTCCTTTGGCACGGCCCTTAGGTGCGCAGCCTATGTGAAATGTCTGTGGTGCTGCCGGTAGGCACGCCGCCCTTGAAGTCCCCTCCCCCCCATTGACTGGAAGCCATCTGGAGGGATCCCTGACCCCGTCCCTTCTCCCACCAGGAGGGGCAAGATGGCAACAGGGGCCCAGGGAATCCCCTTCCCTGTGGCCAAATCCTTGCCAGGTGGAGTTCAGTCTATGCAGGCGTCCCCAAGATGGCCCCATATATAGGGATGGGTGAACAGAATGCAGTTCGGATGTTCGGTCATTTGGTTCGAAACCCAAGTTCGGGTTCGATGGTTAAGTACAGCCAAGTTCGGGTTGGCCGAACTTGGCCGAACATTCAAAAATAGTGCTATCTAAACCAAAACTGAAACCGAAACAAAACCGAAACCGAAACAAAACCGAACCCGAAACCTAATTTTTGGACCTGAAAAGATGTTTTTCCTGCCCCCAAACTCATCTGAACTCATCTGCACATGACCAAACTGTTCGGTCATTCGAGAGTTCAGTTCGGACGTTTGGTTCGGACATCCGAACAGACCGAGTTCAGTCCGAACTCCGAACATCCAAACCGCGTTCGCCCATCCCTACCCATATATCTGAAAGACCACCTCTGCTATCATACTCCATCATGATCCTTGCGGTCAGCTGGGAGTGCTCTCTTGCAGATGCCATCCATCAATTTTGCTGCTATAACGACAGTGTACTGAGGGGCATTCTCAGCTGCTGTCCCCATGTTGTGGAACTCCCTCCCTCTGGAGGTCTGCCAGAGTCCAAGCCTGAGCATATTCCAGAGGCAGTGTAAGACCCTTCTTTCTGGCAAAGCATATGGCAGCCAAGGACAGAGGTTGGGTGAGGGTTATTTAGGGCTGAGGGTGGGGGGGGTTTAGAGGGATTTTAATGTATTTTTATGTGATTTTTATATTGTAAGATGCCCTGAGCCTTAGAGGAAGGGCAGGGTATTAAGTTTAAATAAACAAACATGCCCTTATTTGAAATTTATGAGAAAAGCGAGAGACCTGTTGATTTTAAGGTTTCATCCAGCAGGCCCCACCCTGGTAAAAGTTGCACAATACCCAACTGACTCTAGTGTAGAAAGATGATGGGTTGAATAATCCTTTACACAGGATTTGAATCTATATTGGTTTAAACATTAGAAGTCTGAACCACAACCCATCCTTCCTGGCAGACTCATGCTCTCATCTAATCAAGAAAGCAGGTGTGCCCTGCTCGCAAGCAATTTACACTGCATGTACAAAATTAATGTCATTTTTAAGAGTACAAAAAAAAACCTCAGTCTTCCGCTAATTCTAATCCAAACTAAATTGCAATGCTTAATGGAGTGTGTAAAGACAGGGTGAGATCAACATGACTCCAAATCTGGGTTTGGATATCCTATCACAACCCAATTTTCAGCCTACAAAAACTTGAATTTATTGAACCAGTATTAGAGCTGATAGACAAGCATAGCTTTCACTGCTTTGGACATCTACCATACTTGCCCCATAGTCATCCAACACTAGGAGTGCTGTCAACGCTATTCAAGTCCTTTACCATTAATAGGAGCTAGGGCATGGACTTTAATGGATGGAGAATTTGCACCCTAAGGATATGTAACTGGCAAATCTCAGGTAATGGGGGGAAATCGGAGAACAGAGAAACAATGGACAATGCAACAAAAATGTTACAATGAAGACGTTTACTGAGGCTTCCCACATCAGAATGAAAAAGGAGACTAAATCATCCTGTGATGCATAGTGGTAGAATAAAAGCAGATAATAAATCAGGCATTAATTGAAATGATACAATATCTTGACAGTAAGCAGTAGGGGTGGGTGTGCCGGTAAATCCGGTATCCGATAATGCCGGTACTGGGCGTACCGGCATTATCGGATTCAACCCGGTAAATCCGGTCCCGTTACTGGATTCCGGGTACCGGATTTTTTTACATTGCAGCCATTTAAATGAATGGCTGCAATGTAAGTCCCACCAAAAAAGTTTTTTAAAAAAC
>QEPC01007467.1:1843053-1875204 GCA_003113815.1 Sphenodon punctatus
CCCCCTGGTGCCCCTGCTCCCCTGCCCTTGTTTCCCCTTACCCGTTTCCTGGGTGCCTCCTCCGCCCCCGTTCTGGCTGATGTCCCCGGGCCGTTGTGTCCCAGCTGCTGCGGGTATTGTCCCTGCACCTCCTCCATCGTCAGCACGACCCCTGGCTCCCCCTCCTCCGCCTGCGCTCCCTCCACCACTGCCACTGCCTCCTCCTCCTCAACCCTCGCTCTCTCGCCCATCGCTCTCTTCAACCTCCCTTCTTGCTCCATTCCGCCACGCTTCCCTGCTGCAGATTACCCTTTCTCCCTCCGGTGTTTGTGTTGTTGCTGGTTGCCTGTCAGCAATGCTGTGTGCATTGTCCACAGCTGGGGATCATTTTCTTTGGTTCCGCCTGGGGATTGGCGTCTAGACGTTACTTTTTGTTGTTTCCCAGTGGGAATCTCTTTGACCATGCTTCCTGAGATTTTGCGCCGGGGAGCCCGGGAAGCGTGGTTGAAATTGACCCCATGTGTGCATTGAGCATGGTGAACATCTGGCGGCCACCTAACAGATGTTCAGGGCTCTTTGCCCCCACCACGGGATTGAGCGTGGTTCACTGTGGTTGAGCGTGATCTCGTAACGTCTGAAAACACCCACAGTGCATTATAAAGGAACAAGAGAGGGGATGTAATGAAAGGGAATTATGACCCAACACTATAGGGAAAGGTTCCTGTTGGTGGGGGTGGGCGAATGCAATTTGATTCAGAATGCCTGTTGTTGGTTCAAACATTAATCTTACTTTATTAGTGTTTGTTAAGCACTTCCAGATGTTTTAGCGCACTCTACATTTTCATTCTTTGGACTAAACCTGCTATCCCTGCCGTACACTTGACATCTCAGCTCTGTCAAGATTCAAAGTGAGACTCTCCTGATCTATAGGCAGCAACTGTAACAGATGAAAGAACAAACCTGACTCATTCCTCAGGTTCCTATATCTGCTCATCGGAGCCATGCTAAACCCGTTTTAGATAAAGCCACCCTCAGGGGAAGGTGACTCAAAGCAGAAGCCAGGCAACACTTGAATCTATGGCTTTTGCATTTTAATTCTTTCTGTTATAGTGGGACTCAGTTGGTACGGTCCAGGGAAGAGCCACAGGAAGGGGGCAGAGCCACGTGCAGAGAGCAGGCTGGGACCAGCAGTTAGATTCAAGCGGGCAGCTAGGAAGCAGCACCTGTGAGTGCTGGCATGATGAGCAGGTCTAATAAAGATCCTGTTTGAGTTAACTCTACTTGAGACGCCTCAGGCCATTGTTACATGGTGGCAGCGGTTCTCTGAACAGAGAGAACTCAAGGAGCAGCGCCAGCATGATGTAATCCATAAAGCCTCCGGCCACCTTAGACTTCAGAAGAAAGAATCTAGCAGAGAAATTGATCTGTTGGGAGCAGGAGTTTGAGCTCTACACAGAGCTAGCCATGTCAAACTCAGAGGAATCAACCAAGGTAAAACTGCTTTTCTATCTCATCGGAGCACAGGGGAGGAAGATTTGCACGGGCAGGAAACTAAGCCAGGCATCCCTCCTGTTGGCGGTGATGAATGAATCCCACTGCGCACCAAAATGGAATGTGAGAGTGGAGCGCTATGCGTTTTTCATGAGGGATCAGCGGGATCGTGAAAGCCTAGAGGCCTACGTGGCAGACCTAAGAGCCCTAGCAAGCACCTGCAAGTTTAGGGATCTTGAAGATTCACTGATTAAGGACAGAATCATGTGTGGCACTAGGGACAGACAGTTAAGGGAGCAGCTGCTCCGTGAAGGGGAGCTAACCCTACCCAAGTGTCTGGACATGGCACGCAATACACAGGATATAAGTTTATATCCTCCCACTCTTACCTCAGGAATCTGCCAAAGAGAGACAAAGTATTGGAGCCACGGGGAATCGATGCAGTGCTAGGGGTATGGCAGAAAAGACCCAATATTGAAACTAAAAGAAACTAGAAGAAGGCAGAGAGAGCCACAGCACAGCGTGCGGTGCTCCTATTATGGAAGGTCCCATGAGATGGCTAAAGAGAAGTGTCCTGTGTTTGGACAAAGATGCAATGCTTGCAGTAAACTTAATCACTTCAGCCACCACATCAGACAGTGAGGATGAGGAGCCACACATGATGACTATCAGTGTAATGCCTCAGTCGCACCACACGAGGGCTGTAGGAGCCAAGCGAAAAGACAGGCAGCCATTTTTGCAACCATGCAAACAGGGGACCGAAGAGTCTGGTTCCAGCTAAGCAGTGGGGCAACTTGCAACGTGGTCCCCAAGGAAGAGCTTAGACCTAACACAGTGATCAGGCAGACGAGAAGGTCCCTGGTCACGTACAACATGAGCACCATACAGCCAGTGGGTAAATGTAACCTAACGCTGAGAAATCCCAGAAATGGGAGAAAATATCATTTGAAATTCATGCTGGTGGAAGGACAAGACCAACCACCACTACTAGGAGCAGAATTAATCCAGCACATGGATCTGATCAGAGTGCAGCACCAGAACTTCGTGCATGCAGTGAAGCAGCAGCAGATGAGTGTCACGAGACACAGAGTCCTGAGACAGCTCTGGAGCTAGTCAGCCACAAATGAGAGGAATGGGCAATCCATTCCCCATTGTTCACTCCCAGCTCCTGACAGTAAGACATTCATCCTGTAAGCTACTTGGTTAATAGTCATTAATGGACCTACTCTCCAAGAACTTATCCAGTCCTTTTTTAAACCCAGCTATACTACTAGCCTTGACAATGTCATCGAACAACAAATTCCAGAAGTTAATTATGCATTGAGTGAAAAAGTACTTCATTTTATTTGCTTTAAATCTGCCGGCAGCTAGTTTCACAAAGTGTCTCCTAGTTCTAGTACTATTTGAGAGGGTAAATAACCGTTCCCTAGCTACTCGTTCCACACCACTCAAGATTTTATAAACCTCTATCATATCCCCTCTCAGGCCGTTTTTAGACAATCGTCTAAAAACGGCCTGAGTCTTCTCTTCTCTAAGCCGAAGAGACTCAGCTTGTACACCTCTCTTTGTACTGAAGCCGTTCCATACCCTTTATCATTCACGTTGTCCTTCTCTGTACATTTTCTAGTTCAGCTATGTCTTTTTTGAGGTGGGGTGACCAGAACTGCACACAATATTCCAGATGCAGTCACACCATTGATAAGATCCTGTTGCAGTTCTTCACAGTCTACTTGTGTTTTAACTACCTTGAATAACTTTGTGTCATCTGCAAATTTGATCACCTCATTCTTAACTAGGGCTGTAGCGGAATGTCGCAGTGGTAGCTATTTCTGCCGGAAACAGTGTTTCCGCAATTAGTGGTACGGCATGGCGGAGACTTTCATTCCGCTAGTTTCATTCTACTTCCGCAGTTCCGCTAATTTCATTCCGCTACTTCCACAGGCATCGCAAAATAGAGGAAACATGACATTTTCACTACTTCCGTCATTCTGCCAGTGCCACAAAATAGCGGAACAGTGGTTTTCCGACACTTTCCGCAATTTTTCCGCAATTTGCAGAATGCCGGCGGAATTAGTGGAATGTCCGCAAAAAAGCTGTGGTGTGGCGCAGGCAATTCCAAAATGGTGGAATGGAATCGCGGTGTGGTAACCGCTGCTGCCGCATCAGCCCTATTCTTAACACCCTTTTCCAGATCATTAATGAATACATTAAACAGCACCGGTCCCAATACAGATCCCTGGGGCACACCACTTTTTGCATCTCTCCATTGTGAAAACTGGCCATTTAGTCCTACTTTTTGCTTCTTATCCTTTAACCAGTTACCGATACATAGTAAGACACTACCTCCTATCCCATGACTTTCTAATTTTCTCAAGAGTCTTTTATGTGGAACCTTATCAAATGCTTTCTGGAAATCCAAGTACACTATATCTACCATGTCTCCCTTGTTCAGATGCTTATTTACACCTTCAAAGAATTCCAACAAATTAGTGAGGCATGACTTACCTTTGCTAAATCCATGCTGACTCTTCCCCATTAAGTCATGTTTATCAACATGCCCAGCGATTCTGTTCTTAGTGATAGTTTCCGCCATTTCCCCCAGCATAGACATCAAGCTTAATGGTCTGTAGTTTCCAGGATCACCTCTGGATCCCTTTTTAAATATCGGGGTTACATTTGCCACCCTCCAGTCCTCAGGCACAGTGGCAGATTTTAGTGATAGGTTACAAATTACTAACAGTAGGACTGCAATTTTATATTTGAGTTCCTTCGGAACTCTGGGTTGAATACCATCTGATCCTGGTGATTTGTTAGTATTTAGTTTGCCAATTTGCTCTAGGACCTCCTCCAGAGTCATGTTGATTTGTGACAGCTCTTCCAATTCATCACCTACAAAGCAAGGTTCAGGCGTGGGTATCTCCCCAACATCCTCTGCAGTGAACACCAAAGCAAAAAACTCATTCAGCTTCTCTGCAATGTCCTTTTCCTCCCTAAGCACCCCTTTCACCTCCTGGTCATCTAACAGCCCAACTGACTCTATAGCAGGTTTCCTGCTTCTGATGTACTTGGAAAAGTTTTAATTATTAGTTTTAGCTTCTTTAGCAAGTTGCTCCTCAAATTCCTTTTTGGCCTGCCTTATTAACTTTTTACATCTACTTTGGCAATGCTTGTGCTCTTTCCTATTTACCTCATTGGGAGGTAATTTTTTTCCATTTTTTGAAGGATGTCTTTTCAGCTCCAATAGCCTCCTTCACCTCACCATTTAGCCACACAGGCAGACATTTGGTCATGTTCATACCTTTTTTAATTTGTGGAATACATTTAAACTGAGCTTTCAAGATGGTGTTTTTAGTCTCCAATTGGTATAGTATCTCAGCACTTCACAATCTGGAATATTTTTATTCCCTATTCCTTTCTGATTTATCACCTTCTGATCTCATTACCACTTGTACTGTGTTCAATATAAGGGGTATAAGAGGTGATAGGACAAGAGAGAGATTGTCTCAGAAGATTTCCCAGGGGTGAGGTCTTCTTGTCACATGTAAGGAACAATCCTTTTAGCAGATAGTGCCAATGATAGCACTTAGCATGGGCGTGAGTTCTAGTTAAATGAATGGGCCTTGTACCTGGGGTAAGTACTAGCAAAGATGCTATCTGCTTACAGGTGAGGGTATCATAATAAATAAATACATTTTAAAAACCCTCAATCCTGCCTGCACTCCCAGACTCCCATCCTCCACTCATGAGCAGTGCTGGAGCTGACAGCAGCAAGACAGGAGACAGAGAAGAGCCAAGGGAATAAATCTTCAGATAGTGGCTAGGAGAAGGCAGGGGGTGGAGGAGAGATGCACATGGCTGAAAAGGGGAGGAAAAAGAGCACGGGTGCAGGAGGGGGCTGGTTCAACCACATGGGGTCAGGACTCTATGGGATCTTTGCCTTCCCTGACTCAGCACCCTTGTTAATTACCCCATGGTGTCTGGTGAATTGTATTGCTACCAAAAGTGACAGCTTCATTTTTAAAGTGTCTGATTCAAATGTATCCTTTTGATCTTTGCTAAGTGTATTGCACTCTTTATTCACCCAATCTCGAGTGATGCGAAAGACATTTGATACTTTTCTAACTGTGGATGGCTCATATAATTGAAGAAGGCATCAAGGCTTTTACACAATGGAATACACAAATCTAAATTTCAGGATCTTTTCATTGACTTTTCAAAAGTGAGGGAGATGGCCATATTAAAAAATGAAAAGATTGCTATGACAGTCTTCAAACTTTAGCTCTGTGTGCTGTTGCAAGCCCCATTCACTTCAGTGGGACTCGCACCGGTGCTAAACAGTTTGAGAGTTGCATTGTCATTATTGTAGCTTCTAACTCTTCATTCATTTGTGCACTTCACTGTAAATCTCAAAGCTTTGTGCCAAGTGATAATCCACTCTGTTTCAGCATCTATGCTCTGTTTTTGGCTCCAAAGGGCTTCAGTACTTGTGCTACTGAATGAATAACGTTTATTGTTTCAACCATTGGTTATAACATAATATAATATGAAATCAATAAGAAATCAATACAATAAAACAGAACTATAAAATAAAAACATGGAATCTGAGGTAATACCAATCACCCACTAGGGGAATCTTCAGGATAATTCAGGCAAGATTTAATTTTAAAATACATCTAATTTGATTCCCCTTTTAGATAGTAGATTAAATTCTAGGGTAATGCATCACTAGAGATGAATGGAACAAATCATACTATCAAGATGGCTTTTATTCTAACATAAAAATATCCGCCTTCCATGCTAATATTTGATTCTTATGCAAGTAAAATACCTTTAGCAGGGACGTAATTTTCCCCTAAGATAATAACGTTCTGGGCTTAAGCCCTAGCTCTTTCTCTGAGCTTGAGTGCAAGAAGCTCTTGACCCCTGGATGAATATCCCCCAAATTTCCAATCAATCAGCACATTTGATCATATCAAACTTAACAATCCAGCCAGTTTGCCATATCAATAATCATTAAACTGTTCAAGCATTTGTTACCATTTCTCAGGTATCAATCTCCCGAGGGGCAGCTTTAATTCTTGGGTTTTGCTTTACTTCTTTGTACAATAAAAGCTTGGGCCATATTTGCCACTTTCTTAATAAATATTTACTTGGGATTTGCCAACAAATATACTATTTTCATGACATTTTTTTTTATAAAGCTATACCAGGGTGCCACTTTGTTTATTCTAGTGGCATTCAGATCTTTCTGCCTATATACATCATCCAGATGTTGTTTACACAACTTCTTGATCTGTTCTGGGGGAAAGGCAGATAAAAAAGGGAGAGAGAATCCCATTTCGTCTGTGAGAGTTCTTAACTTAGTCGCCCATTTGTATTTATGATCAGAGGCCCTCATTTCAAGCCAACATAGTTTCAGCAATCTATCCTCTGTCAATTGAATTAGCCGTGTCCAATACATTATTTGTTGGATTTTAGCTTGGGGCTAGACTAAGATGGTCCCAGTTTCTGTTCTTAATAAATAGGCAGGTGTTCCCAGCAGGACTCCTAGGATTGTTATTAATAGTCTATTTTGTATTGACTCGATCTTGCTATCTGCCGCAAATCCCAAGATTTCTGTGCTGTATAGAGCCTGTGGTATAATTTTTTGTCTTAAAATACTTCATGCTGGGCTATGCAATCTTCCTCCTTTCGTTCTCCAGAACTTGATCACCCCTGTGATGATACTTGCCAACTTCAACTTTAAAGATTCAATATGATCATGCCAGGTACCATTCGTATTATACAATAATCCTAAATATCTGTATGATTTTACTTGCTTGAGGGGATGAGTATCAATGCTCCAATGTTTGCCCCTCCAATGTCTGGCAAATACCATTATTTTAGATTTGCCATAATTAATCTAACTTATTTGTATGGCAATATTTTCCCACGGTGGTGGGTAATCTGCGCAGACCAATTTCAGAAGTTGACAGTAAGATCATGTTGTCAGCATAAACAAGAATTCCTACCTGTATACTGGGTGGTCCTCCTTTCCCTGTAGCTTTGGAACAATGTCATTTATAGGGATGGGCAAACGCGGTTCAGAAGTTCAGACCAAACTCGGTCTGTTCGGTCGACCGAACCAAACTTCCGAACTGAACTTGAATTTCAAACCGAACCGAATTTCCTAACTCCGTTCTGTTCACCCATCCCTAGTGGCAACACACACCAAAAAACCTGGCTTTCAATGGCCGAACTTGGTTCGGAAGTTCGGAATTTGACCGAACTTGGTCTGTTTGGTCAACCGAACCGAACTTCCGAACTGAACTCGAATTTCAAACCGAACCGAATTTTTGAACTCAAATTTCAAACCAAACCGAATCGAATTTCCGAACTCGGTTCTGTTCGCCCATCCCTAGTCATTTATCAGAAAATTAAATTTTAAAGGTGTCAAAATACAACCCTGCTTAACTCCCCTCGTCTCAATAGGATCCGTGTAATGCCCAGCTGGAGGTATCCTTATTTTTCTTTGGGTCTTCCGGTAGAGTCTCTGAACCAGAAACAAAAGCCTTTTATCAATATTGGTCTTTCCTAGTTTCTCCACAGGAGCTCCCTACTGACCATATCAAATGCCGCCTTCAGATCTATGAAGGCAGCATACAATTTACTTTTCTGTATATACACATATTTGTCTATCAAAAAGGCAAGGGTGAAACAATGATCTATTGTGGAATGATTTGCCCAAAATCCTGCTTGTTCTTCATGTAGCAGTTGTATTCTGTTTGCCCATTCCTCAAGCCTTATAACATATCGTTTTGCTATAATATTAATTAGGCTAATAGGTCTATAGTTAGCTAGTAACCCTTTATCACCCTTCTTGATAGGGATGACAATTCTCAAATTCCAGTTTGCAGGGACTGAACCAAAAAAATGTATGTGATTAAACAACTGCATTATCATCGGAACCCACCAGTCCATATATTCCCTCAGGATTTCACCCAGAATCCCATCTTCACTGGGAGCTTTTCCCTACAGATAGTTGAACAATAACCAATAAGATCCCTGATGGTTTCTCAGATCAGTGGGTCCCACGTTGGAAGTGTCAACAAATCACAATCCTGATAATTAGGAATTGGGCTAGCTTCTCCTATCTTATTGAAAATTTCCACAAAATGGTTTTGCCACATCTAGCCTACAGTTATCCTCACTATACCCTTTTCTGACAATAGCCCAAAACGTACTACTGTCTTTACTCTTTATTGCATCTTCCAGTGTCATCCATAAAGAATACTGATAGGCTTGCTTCTCGGACCTTATTAAAGTTTTGTATGATCGCTTAGTTTCCAGCAAAGTCTCAACTAATTGAGGAGTGTTATAATTCTTTGCTAGTCTAGTAACTTTATTCAGTGCAGTCTTCCTTTGTCTGCATTCGTGGTCAAACCACATAGGCTGCCAATTTCTTTTTTCCTTCATTTCTTTCTTAAGTAAGACTTCCTTAATATAGGATACTATAGCATGATAATAACTAGGGACATCTAATTCAAAGCTATTTGTTCTTAGAAAAAAATTCCAGATCTGCCTCATATCCTCATTCCTTAAAAAACTATGACTATCCCTTGCCAGTGTTGGTCCCCATTTTATTGTGCTCGCTGTAGCAAGTACGTAATTTGCCCCCAATATGATCAGTATCAGAAAAAAGTGCCTGCTCTAAATTTGTTTGGAATTCAACAACTAGGGGCTGATGGTCACTTGTTCCCAAACGAACTACTCTAAAGTTTGTGAACTGCCCATAATAGTAGACAGGAACACAGATGTAATCTATAACACTAAGCCCATTTAAAGAAAAATAAGTCATATCTCCCCACAGGTCCATTTGTCCCCTTCCATTTAAAATGGTCCAATTAACTCTATACAGGAATTCTGGCATCTGGACCCCCTTGGAATTTAGTGTTTTATCTCTGGAGTTTCTGTAGGAAGCGAAAAAAGGGTCTTCGAGCTCTATACCAGTTACTTGTGCAATCTCATCCACATCGCTACCTGTACGAGCATTGAAATCTTCCAACATTACCATTGGTAAGCTGGGGTACTTATCTTCCAGACTATCTATAAATTCTTCCATAGCCTCCCAGAAGCCCATTCTTTCATAAATTCCAAGTGAAGGTAGGAGGTACAGATTAATTATTATCAGCTCTATACTATCTCTTGATTTTACACTAACTGCTAACACATTTTCAGGGGGATCTGGTATCAAATAAATTTCTAATCCTAGCCTTGCCATTATTAAAATAGCAATTTCCCCGGCTTGTCTCCCATTTAGTTCTTTCTTTTTAGCTGGTACTAGGGATGGGTGAACCGAACTCGACCAGTTCGGTCGACCGAACCGAACTCGACCAGTTCGGTCGACCGAACCGAACTCGACCAGTTCGGTCGACCGAACCGAACTCGATTTTCGAACCGAACCGAATTTCCGAACTTGGCTCTGTTCGCCCATCCCTAAAAGATAATATTCCATTTAGTTCAATGGGGTTTGAATTTCCGAACTTTGTTCAGAAGTTTGGAGTTTGGACCAAACCCGAATAGTTCGGTCGACCGAACAGAACTTCTGAGCCGAACCAAATTTCTGAACTGAACCGAATTTCCGAATTCAGTTCTGTTCGCCCATCCCTAGCTGGTACTACCCAAGATTTATACCCTGATAGGAATATATCCTCCTCTTTGGTTGCCCAGGTTTCTTGAACACATACAATGTGTAGATTTGTTAACATTGTTTTGATATCCTGTACTCTTGCACTCCAGCCTGCCACATTCCATGAAACATTATTTGTTTTGTTGAAGCTATATTTTCTTGTTGGGGTTTATGCCATGCTATTGAATTTTGCAGTTCCTTTTCTGTCTTATTTTGTTTCCTTCAGAGACTACTTGGTCATCATATCCAATTGCACCATTACCCTTTTTTATATGTGCAATCTTAAGTGATTCCTCCCCCTTGATGTTTTCAGATTGTCGTTTCCCCCATCGTACCAAATTTACTCCTTCTTCCTCAGGCACCAAATACCTTTCAGTCAGATCCACTGTTGTTAGCTGGAAGGACTGGGGCTTGTGATTGGTCTGGAGCCGTGGTGCTTTATAGTCAAGTTGCTTAGACTCTAAATTTTCCTGAGCCTTTTTTAGAGTTTGCAGCACTTTGTCTTGTTCTATTACAGACAAGGAGTCAAAAAAGGCCTCCCTTTTATTTCACCTGGACTAGACTGATCTTTTTGGATACACCGTACGGTCAACTTCTCTGCACTACCCATAACTTGTATTTTTATTGGATTTCCCCCCCTAGTGAAGGCTACTTTCAAGGTTTCCCAGAGGAATCTGGGTTGCCATAGTTTTAAAGTCCATCAGGCATTCGTTTTCCAAATTTTGCTTGCTAATCCTCCTAGTATACTGATTGGCTGCTTTTAATACAAAAACTCTATCCATATGTACTCCCCTTGATAGAAGGAACTTTCTAGCTTGAAAGAACTTCCTAGTTATCATTGGTGAGTCAAATTTAATTTTAAAATTTTGTATGTCCCCGTTTCATTTCTCCGGTGCTATACAGAGAATATTTGACTCTTCTGATCTTAATTTCAGTAGGTGAGACACATTTTTAACCACCTGGCTCTTACAAGACCAATTTGGTAATGATCCATTTGGACAAGGAAAATCTGTTAAAGCTAAGGGTCGTTTTCTTCCTATTCAGACCGTAATACCCTCTGTCCCTAGTAAAAAAGCTTTTTCTCCTTGGGTAGTCTCTTCTATCTGTTACCTTCACCTTACCAGGAGAACCACTGTTTTCCTTCTTTCCATTTTTTAAATTATCTAACTTTTCATGTATCCCCCTGAGTTGTTGTACAACACCTTCCAGTGTTGTGCCCATATCGGAGACATTCGTATATAATAAAGAGACAGTCTTAGATATCAGTATACAGTGAACCAGCAAAATATCTCCTATATCCTTAATACAGGTATTTGGGGATTGGGATGGAGATAGCATTTCTTTTAAGTTTTGTGCTGTTAAGTCAGAAAATGGCTCTGTGAGATTTATATTTGAGCACAGTTGGGATACATTCCCAAGTAACTCCTGGGGGAGTTCCTCTACTTTATCATCATTCAATCATTCGTTCCTTCAATCCCTGCAAACAGGCATATCTCTGTGATAATTTCAGCAGGGATTGTACTTTCTGGCTTTGCATGAAATCATTAGGGAGCAAATAATCCAGAATTTTGGCTTACATTGTTTTAGGGGAATCCAGAGTTCCAAAAGGATAGGAAACCCACCTCACCCTCTTTTTTTCAGTCATATGCTAGATTGAAATTGACCAACAGAAGGATTAACTCCTAAAAGGAACAGAGTTTTAGTTCTAGTTGTATGGCTATATCCTGGCTTAACTTTGGGTTTGCCTATTAGGCTTGACCTTTGCAAATATAACCAGATCCTGCCCCTTCCCGGGGAGTTACCAGCAGAAAATGTATTCCCTATAAAAACACTTTAATCCTTTTCGGGGTTTACCCGCAGAGAAAGTGTCCTCTGGAAAAAGACCCAGGTTCTACCCCTTCATGGGGTTTGCCAGAGGTAAGCTTGTCCCCTGTAAAAGCACTCAGGTCCTGCCCCTTCTCGGGGATAAGCTTACTGCCGGCAAACCCCTGTAAAAACACTCACGTCCTGCCCCTCTACTGGACTTTCTTAGCGTGCTTGTGGGGAGGCTACACCTAGAGGTGAAAACACTTCAAACCTTCCTCTGCATCGGACCCGCCCCTGCGCCCCGCCGGCACCTAAGGCCGCACGCGCAGCCCTTAGGTGCACCGCCAGCGGTGTTGCCTTGACTTGGCAGGAGATTTAAAGGGCTGCCCCAGAAGTCCTGGAAGTCCACTTTGCCCAGGGTGTCATGCACGGCTCCTGACCTCGCTCCGCCCAGCTACTCAAAAAACACAATAACCAGCCCCACCCCACCCCACTCCCCAGTACCACTGTCAGTGTCAGGGGTTGCTCCCTTGGTCCTGTGTGCTGCCCTTGTGCCGATAGGATACCTCTGCTCTCTCTCGGCGCTGCCTTGACTTGGCATGAGATTTAAAGGGCTGCCCTAGAAGTCCACTTTGCCCAGGGCGTCGTGCGCAGCTCAAAGCCTCGTTCCACCCAGCTGCTCAAAAAACACAATAACCAGTCCCTCCCCCAGTACCACTGTCAGTGTCAGGGGTTGCTCCCTTGGTCCACGCATGCTGCCGTTGCGCCGGTAGGATCCCTCTGCTCTCTCTACTTGTGCTACTAGAGCTCTCTGGAAGTTCAGTCATAAGACTTGAGGCTCTCCAGTGTTTCCATTTTGTTTTGTCAAATTTAGGTTCTGCGCCTTACCCCAGTGATGCTAGCACTAACCCCTAGTCCTGGAATAAATCTTATCAAAAGTGCCAGTGCTCTTTGCCAGAAGACTGCTCTGTCCTCAAAGCACTTGTACCAAGAAGAGACCCATTGACTTCAATGGAGTTTTTGCCTGTGCCAAGTGCTCTGAGAATTAGACTGCCCATCTCTTTCATTTGGGGGGGATCTTTGGTTTGTAAGAAACTGCTGCAAAAAGCAGAGCCAAATACATGCGTCTCCTACGACAGAAAGGAGGAGGATGCCTTGTTATATTCAAAGACATAGATTTTAGAAAAAAGGATGTGGTTCATAATTCTGTTGATCTGAAGTACATAAGCCTTATAGTACATAAAATATAACTGAAATAGGCAAAGGGATTCAACCACAGGTCATAGAAATGCAATACCCTTCATGACTATAGCTATTATCCCTTTTCAGAAAGACAGTAAGTGGATTGGTCACTTCTGCTTTTAATGTGGCAGGAGATCACAGCTATCTGCACTGGCACTCCTCCCCTCCGCACATGCACCAGTGCCCAGGCAGAACTGAAAACTCTTCTGCACAGTCTACCACCTGGCACTTCCCCAATCCACCACAACTCTCCTCTCATCAGAAAGGTTCCTCTGTAGATCGCAATATGGTTCTCATCTCTGTTTGAGCACCTCATAACCAAGGCTTTTATCCTTGCCATACCCTGTAACCAGGTTGTTTTTAATAAGTGTCATACTAGGTCAGACTAATTGTCCATCGAGTTCAGCATCCCGTCTCCAACAGTGGCAAACTATTGTTGGGCGGTTGTCCGGAATTAGACAGTCAATTTTGGGCCCTTCTTAACCCGCCTGTCTACCCTGTAATCGGTTACCTGGGTGGGCCCCTGTATGGGGTTGGTCTGATGGGCTGTAGGCCCCCTAGTTAAGTGATTATTTGATTCTTTGTAAACATTTTTATTCCCTTGCAAGTGGTATATTTGTTTGTGGTTTTTTGGAATGTTCTCCTCTGTTTTATCTTTTGTTATGGCTTCGGCTAAACAATAAAAACCTTTTTCAGTGGCCATTCTTGGTTACTTCTGAGAAGTACCCAACAGGTCATCTAACTCCTGCTGATACCCTCCATCCAGTACAATCTGTTACATAAGGTCTGTGTACTCATATCCTCACCGCATGGACCAAACAGCCATCATTCTCTATATAACCAGCCAAGCGCATGCACCTGGGACCTCGCATCCTCGTGAATGTTACACTCCTTGTTTCTCCCTCCATTCCCCTTCCTTTGTCTCCCCACTCTGTCTCTCAGATTGTAAGCCCTAGGGCAGGAACTGTGTCTACTCAATTACTTTGTAAAGTGCCAGGTACATTGCTGGTGCTATATAAATGTTTGCGAATAATAACAGTAATAAAAAGGGAGTAAACAGTGAGGTGATCAAATCTGCAGATGACACAAAGTTGGTCAAGCCCTCTACTAAACACCCTTTAACCATATTGGTTAGATGGTTCACATTTAGGGCTCTGAGCATGGTGACTGGCACCTCAGTGCCAATCTGCTCAGGGCTAGTGCTAATGGTCTTCCTCAGTGTGCTGGTCAGGACACACACACACACACACACACACACACACACACACACAGAGTCTTGCTAGCCCCCACCCCCTTCCTGGTAGGGATGGGCGAACGCGATTCGGAAGTTCAGAGTTCGGCCCGAACTCGGCCTATTCGGATGACCGAACCTGAACACGAACACACCGAACCGAACTCAATTCTGAATGTCGAAATGACCGAACAGTTCGGCCAGTTCGGATCGCATTCGGGTGGCAAAAAAAAGTGTCACTGGAAGGTCAAACATGACAGGGAGGGGTAGTCAGCTGAGGAGCAGACTTCCAGGCACCAGAGGTGGAGAGGCTTGGAGTAGCAGCCAGCCTGCCCAATCACCATCCCTTTTTGCCTCAGACTGCTGACTTCGCAATCTGTGATAGGCCACGGGCTAGGCTTCACAGAGCCAATGGGGCTTGCGGTGAGGCGGGCGCAGCAAGAAACAAAACTATCTGCCTCCCCCCTTCCCAACACCTTCTGAGCTACTCACTGTTCCTGAACAGCAGACGTTTCAGAAGGCTCCCTCTCCCAGCATTTCCCAGCTCCCCAATCCATTGCCATCCTCCTCCCATTTCACCCATCCAACTCCTCTACCCCCATATTCTCATTCATACATTTAGCTTAGTTTAGATAGATTTACTGGTTATTTTTTGTTTTTACCCCTTCCTGTGTTCCCTGTGTTCAATCTTCCTTCCTCCCTCCCCCCTCCATCGAATCCTTTCCCTCTTCCATATATTCCATCCCAGATTCCCTTCCCTTCCCCTGTTTTTTCATTTAGAGTAGGATTATTAGATTGATTTAGGTTTCATTTCAGTTTTGTACTCCTCCTTGTGTTGTTCATTTCATTTAGGTTTCATTTCAGTTTTGTACTCCTCCCCCATCAGATAGATAGATAGATAGATAGATAGATAGATAGATAGATAGATAGATAGATAGATAGTAGGAGTTAGCTTAGTGATAGAGATAGTGTTAGTGATTTAGTTTTAGTGTTTGTAGGAGTAGGCCTGTGTACTTATTAGATAATCCTTTTAGTTCATAGCATTTAGAATAGTTAATAGCAGTTAGATTTAGTGTAGATAGATAGATATATAATATTAGATAAATTTAAATTAAAAACGCATATAAAAACAAAAAAACCAAATAAAAAACCAAAAAAATATATAAAACCAAATAAAAAAACAAAAAATATTTAAAACAACCAAAAAAAAACATATAAACACATTTCCCGAATGGCTGAACCCAAACCAAACGGTCAACTAAACGGCCGAACCTGAACCTGGCGAACGAACCGAACGGACGAACCGAACACAGTCAAACCGAACGGCTGAACCTGAACCGCGATCTGTTCGCCCATCCCTACTCTCTGGATGGCTGCTTTCAGTATAAAAAACAGGCCTGCAGCCACAGGAAGCTGGGTGGATCATCCATCACCTTCCTGGTTTGTGTCTGTTCCCCTCCATGGGCCTTTGGACCAGCTCTGCTTTGCCCTGGACCAGCTCTGTTTGGATTCTGTCTACCCCTTGCTCATAAATCGGCCCTACTGCCCATGCCTGTCTGTCTGTCTTCCCATGTTCCGGAGTTGTAGCTCAGCAGATGCTTGGGAGCCTGCTCTGTGTCTGCTATTATACATGTGCTGCAACTGCCTGTGAGTAGGGTTGCCACCTTTCACAGTTTGACACTGAGACTGCCACAGGCCGACTTGATCCTGTGCCAATTCCCACCCTCCAAGCTAAGAAGCTGCAGACTCCTGCAAGGGGGCCTGAAGGTGCATTGCTGGGGGGGGGGGAAAGAGGATTGGACTACAACACCTGGGTTCACCCCGCCCTCCAAGCTAAGACGCTGAAGACTCTTGCAGGCAAGGTGACTGCCTGAAGTGGCTGCTGATGGCTGGCCCCAAAGGTGGTGATGGTTAGCAGGCCGTTCATGGGCCTGTTGGGGGTGAGGGGGATGAGTGGTGGTAGCTTTGTTTTAAACTGTTTTTACTTGGTTTTAGTTGGTTCGGTGGGGCAGGAGGACGTGAGGGAATGCTATGCCTTCCCAATGAGAGTGAGGTACAGGCACCGGGTTCCCTGTCTGCATCCCTGGTCAATTTTTCTCCAGGGGTGTCTGGCTCAGAAAATGCTCTCTGGCTTCTTGTGGAGCCAGGGTAGGGGGATCTCCACAGGTGGGAGTTATTGGGGCAGTTATGAAATCAATTGGGGTTGTGTCAGACATGGGGAGGTATGGCTGGGGTGGGGGAGGAAAAGCCATCATAGGTACAGGGGTACATGCTTGCTTGGTATCTGTTCCCCTGTCCTCCTCTCGCCCTGTCTCACGTTATTTGGGGGCTGAGGTCAGTGGAGTCTCTGATCTGTCACTGATGCCACTTAATGCAAGGTCAGTGTCTAACAATGACCACCATGACAGTCATGGGCCTATCCCAGATAATATCTGGCCCAACGCATGAGGCTGGACACTTGTTGGACCTTATGTTCTGCACTGGCTTGGACATAGGGGTTCTGATTATGAGGGGTGTCATTATGACACCATTGTTATGGTCAGACCATTACCTTCTGACAGCCCAGAACCTCGCCTTCCCATGCCCTTATCAGCGTGGTGGACCAGTTTGGATGATTCACCCTCAAGAGACTGATGGATCCAATAGTATTCCAGAACTGGCCGGGGAGGAGGATTTACTCACTGAGATTGATGGCCTCCCTGTCAATGCCTTGGTTGATTTGTGGTATGGCATTTTGACTATTCACACAGTGGCACCCAGGTATCCATTTCCTCCGTGACGGCAGCACAGGTCTCCCTGGTATAGAAGATCTGAGGCTGCTAAAGCAAGAGGATAGATGGTTGGAGCAGAGGTGGCTCTCAACTCGCACCAAAGCCAACTGACTGCAGCATAGACTGTTTTTAAGGGACTATGCTGTGGCTGTGATGGCAGACCGCCATAGCATTTGCAAAGTGCCATCCAGTGGAGCTCTTCCAGATGATGAATAGCTTGTTAAATCCTGGCTGTCTCTGCCTGGAGATAGAGGCATTGGCTGGTCACTGTGACAAGTTTGCCACACACACACTTTGCAGATAAAAGTTGCACGTATTTGACTCGACTTGGGCTCCGTTACTTTGGGTGCAGGATAAGAGTTTGTGTTGAGGAAGCTCGGTCTTGTCCAGTTAACTTGGATCAGCTTTGATCAATCTCGCCCACCAATGTGAAGGATGTGCTTGTGGGGTGTGCAGCCGACCAGTCGTGAACTAGATCCATGACCATCCTGTCGTGTGAAGGCCAGACAGGAGACATTGCTGGTGTTGCTGACTGGGGTTGACAATGCCTCTCTTTGGGAGGACAGACTGTCCGACAGCCTTAAAACTGCAGTCGTCTGTCCCCTGCTCAAGAAATCATCTCTTGATGTTGACTTCCCTGCCAGCTATCGCCCTGTCTCTAACCTCCCGTTTTTAGGGAAGGTTACTGAATGTTGCCTCAAAACTTCAGGTGCATCTCAATGCTATTGGATTCCTGTACCCATGTCAGTCGGGTTTTTGTTCTTGGCATGGCAGTGAGACTGTGCTTGTGGCCTTGGTTGATGATCTCCACTTGGAAATTGACAGGAGAAATTGTACCCTGTTGATTTTGTTAGATCTGTCAGCAGCCTTTGATACTGTTGACCATAGGGTGTTGTTGACAAGGCTGAAGGACCTGGCCAGGATGTGCAGGACTGCTCTTGAGTGCTTCTGCTCATTCTTTGCTGGGAAAACCCAGTGGGTGGTGATGGGCAGTGGCTCTTCATCTCCTCAAGTGCTCCTGTGTGGGATCCCACAGGGTTTCATCTTTTCTCCACTCCTGTTCAATGTGTATCTGAAGCCCCTGGGAAAGATCGTTCAGAGATTTGGAGTGAAGGGCTATCAATATGCTGATGACACTCAACTTTATCTCTCCTTTTCATCTGATCCAGGTCCTGCAGTCTCAGTGTTTACCCAGTGCCTGGCTGCCATCAGGGACTGGATGCAGGCAAGCCGATTGAAGGTGAACCCAGACAAGACTGAGGTGATGTTGGTTGGCCAGCTGTGTGACTTGGAAAATATAGGGACCCCTGTTATTGATGTGGTCCAGCCTCGTTTAGTTACTCACGTTAGCAGCCTTCAGTTGCTCTTGGACCCACTGCTGTACCTGGATTGTCAGGTTGCGGCGGTGACCAGGAGTGCTTTTCACCAACTCCATCTGGTGAGAAGGCTGCAACCATTTCGGTCAGGTTCATATTTGGCCACTGTCATAAGAACATTAGTGGTGCAGTACTGGGTCAAACCAATGGTCCATCAAGCCCAGCATCCTGTCTCCGACAGTGGCCAATCTCTTTCTCTTGGGAGAAGTACCTGACAGGTCATAATGGGCAATCCATTCCCTGTTGTTCCAGCCCCCAACAGAAAGAGGTTACATCCCCAAAACTTACTTGGCTAATAGCCCTATCCTCCAAGAACTTATCAAATCTGTTTTTAAAAACTATCTAGACAACCAGTCTTGACTACTTCCAGGTTCTGGCAGTAAATTCTACAAGTGAATTGTGCACTGAGTGAAAAAAATACTTTCTCTTATTTGTTTTAAATCTCCTTCCAGTTAATGTCATGGAGTGTCTTTTTGTTCTAGTACTATTAGAGAGGAGAAATAACCACTCCCTATTTACGTGTTCCACACCACTCGTGATTTTATAAGCTTCTATCATATCCCCTCTCTGTCATCTCTTCTCCAAGATGAAGAGCCCTAACCTATCAAGCATCTCTTCAGATGGGAACCATTCCATATCATTGATCATTTTTGTTGCCCTTCTCTGTACCTTTCTAGTTCTACTATGTCTTTTTGAGATAGGACGATCAAAACTGCACAGAATATTCCAGGTGTGATTGTACCATAGATCTATATAGAAACAATACAATATTTTCCATTTTATTCTCTATTCCTTTCTGAATTAATGATTCCCAACATTCTGTTTGCTTTTTTGACCACTGCAGCACACTGAGCTGAGGATTTCAATATATTGTCCACAATGACTCTCAAGATCCTTTTCCTGAGTGGTAACTCCTAATTTAGAACCAAGCATTGTGTACATATAGTTTGGGTTATTTTCCCCTATGTACATCATTTTGCACTTGTCCACATTAAATATCATCTGCCATTTAGATGCCCAGTCACCCAGTCTGGCAAGATCCTCCTGCGATTCTTCACAGTCCACTCAGGTTTTAACTACCTTGAATAAGTGCCGCCGCCACTCTTGCCAGCTGGCCTGGGGGCCCGAGGGTCACTGCTGCCACCGCCACCACCAACATGCCGGATCCCCCTACCTGTATTGGGGGCTGGGAGCCAGGTAGGTTTGCCCAACTGGAGAAGGAGAGAACCCCCCCGGGACAGCTGTTACCCCCCTCCATAGTAGATTGGGTGGGGACGGGGAAGGGGGCTCCTCTCCTGCCATCAGGTGACTTCCGGTGGGAGAGGTCTGAAAGGCGGGGGGGCCCGGTGCTGCCATGGGCTGCATGCCAAAGGGCCTTTGGATGAGGCCCTTAGGTGAGGGCCGGGGGAGGCGGCGTATGGGCTTGTACCACAGCAGCAGGGATATACATTAGAGGGATGGGAGGCTGGGGGATAATGTATCCCCCCCCCCGCATTGTGGGGGAGGGGACTGGGTTGGGGAAGATTGGATACAGCCCCCTGGTGAGAGCAAAGGGTCTCATCCAATGTGGGTGGGAGGGGGGTTGGTCGCCCAGTGAGAGAGGGCAACCAGGAGAGGGGGGAGAGGGTAAGGGGGAATTGGGGGAGGGTGCTTCCTCGGGGGTTCAGCGGGATGGTCACTGGGGGGGTAGGGGGCCGGGGGAGTGCCCAGAGTCATTGGGGTCATGATGGGCCGGGGCAACTATGGTCCCGTTGGGAGGCAGAGACCAACTGTAGGGAGGAGTAGACATTTGGTCTCTGTTCCCCACATAGGCCCCCAGGCAGGTGACACAGGCATCAAGAGCAGAGGGGCCTCTGGTCAGGAACTGTTGCTGTTGAATGCAAGGTCAGCTGGCAATAAATCAAGAATGATCCGGGAGTTGATCTTGGATCAATCAGCCGACCTAGTATGCATCACAGAGATCTGACTGGACAATGAGTCGGGGCAGATATTGGCTGACCTTGTTCCGGCTGGGTATTCTGTGTAGCATCAGCCTAGATCAGAGGGGCAGGGAGGCGGTGTAGCTGTTATTTTTAAGGACACTTGGTCTGTGAGGTGGTATCGTGGGCATGGAGGGGATCCACCTTGCATTCGATTTAGCGGGAGACAGATTGGGGCTGTTAGTATACCGCACACCTACCTGTACCACAGCATCCCTACATGCTCTAGCAGAATTGGTACTGGAGGTGGTCTTGCGATCCCTGAATACTTTGGTCTTGGGGAATTTCAACATCCACGCCAATACCAGTTTAGGGGGAGCGGAGTGTGAGTTCCTGGACACCATGACAACCATGGGACTGTCTCAGAGGGTTAAGGGCCTGACGCACAAGGGGGGACATACTCTTGACCTCATGTTCTGCACCGGCCTTGAGGTGGGGAATCCAGGGGGGGGATATATCAGCTTTACCCCTGTCATGGACAGATCATTACCTCCTCCAGTCTCGTCTCCTAGCACGTCTGCCTCTGGAAAGGTGCAGGGCCAATTCAATAGGTTCGCCCCCAGAGACTTATGAAACCTGAGAGCTTCTGGAATGCTCTAGGGGATATACCCTCTGATCTTGATGACCATTCACTCGATGACCTCATTTCCTTCTGGAATAGCTTTCTGACTGAGGATATCGACTGAACAGCTCCCAAGCGTCCGCTCCCAGAGAGTCGATAGCAGAGGTCGCAGTGGTTTACAGAGGATCTGCGCTGGATGAAGCAGGATGGACAGCGGTTACAGCAACGGTGGCGTCGGGCTCATGCTGAAGTGGACCAATTGCATCATAAAGCTAGTTTAAGAGCTTATGCTTTTGCGGGCAGCAAAGAAAAGGTTCTTTGCTGCCCTCATCACGTCTGCTAAATTGCGTCCAGCAAGAGCTTTTCCAGGTGGTGCAGGGGCTGGTCAGTCTGGCCTCTCTCTGCCTGCAACTGGAATCTTTCAGTGCCCGGTGTGACATGTTTGCTGATTTTTTGTGGGGAAAAAAAATAATCACTCAAATTCACTACGACTTTGACATCACAATTTCAACAGTGGAGGTATTGGAGGTACAGAAAGCCCCATCATGTCAGTCGTTGTGGGATCAGTTTCAGAGGGTGTCATCCGCTGACGCGGTGGATGTCCTTGGGAGGGTCCAGGCCACCTGTTGTGAACTGGACCCATGCCCTTCCTGGCTGGTGAAGGCCAGCCGGGAGACATTAGGGCTGTTGCTGGCGGGGGTAGTCAATGCTTCCCTTAGGGAGGGCAGGGTGCCAAGCCGTCTCAAAGAGGCCATGGTGCGGCCCCTGCTCAAGAAGTCATCTCTGGACGTTCACTCCCTGGCAAGTTATTGAGCGTGTGGTGGCTCGGCAGCTACAGGGGCACCTGGACCAGGTTGGTTTCCTTGATCCCCTGCAGTCTGGATTTTGCCCTGGGTTTGGCATGGAGAATGCACTTGTGGCCTTGGTCGATGACCTGCACCGTGAATTGGATCAGGGAAGATCCTTGATTTTGATCTTACTGGATCTGTCAGTGGCATCTGATACCGTTGACAATGTGATGTAGGTGATGAGGCTGCGGGATCAGGCCGGGGTGAGCAGAATCATTCTTGATTGGTTCCGTTCATACCTGGTGGGGAGAACACAGCGTGTGGTCCTTGGGGAATGTACATTGTCTCCCCAGGATCTCACGTGTGGAGTCCCGCAGGGTTCTATTCTGTCCCCTCTCCTGTTCAACGTGTATATGCAACTGCTGGGTGAGATCATGAGAGGGTTCGGCGTACGATGTCATCAGTATGTTGACAATACACAACTTTACCTCTCGTTTTCTGGAGACCCAGGCCCAGCAGTCTCAGTGCTTACCTGGTGCTTGGCAGCAGTAGGGGACTGGATGAGGTCGAGCCGTCTGAGGTTGAATCCCGACAAGACGGAGGTGATGTTGGTGGGTAGGGCTGGGGGGGGCGTGGCTCCCATCATTGGTGGGGTTTCCCCCCCCCGACTGCTCAGGTCCATAGTCTGGGGGTGCTCCTTGACCCAGAGCTCTGCCTGGATTGTCAGATGGGGGCTGTGGCAAGAGGGGCATTTCACCAATTACATCTGGTGCAACGGCTTCAGCCGTATGTCTCAGATTTGGATCTGGCCACCGTCATCCATGCTTTCATTACCTCCCGACTAGATTACTGTAACACACTATACATGGGGCTACCCTTGGCGACAGTCCAGAGGCTGCAGATGGTGCATAATGCGGCGACCCACCTCCTGACGGAGACGGGTCGCCACGAGCACATTACACCTGTGCTCCGGACTCTGCACTGGCTGCCCATTGTCTTCCGGGCCCAATTCAGGGTGTTGGTTATGACCTATAAAGCCCTAAATGGTTTGGGTTCCGGTTACCTGCGAGACCATCTCAGGCCTCAGGTCATTTCAGAGGCACCCAACTTGAGGTCCCCTGGGTACACCGGGTGGCTACTGCGGGGAGGGCATTCTCAGTGGCTGCACTTTGGCTGTGGAACTCTCTCCCATTAGAGGCCCATCTCTCCCCAGATCTCCCCTCCTTTCATAGGTGTTGTAAGACCTGGCTGTTCCAGCAGGCCTTCGGGGTGTGTGTGTGTGTGTAGGGTTAGGTATTTTAGCCACTATTTTATATGTTTATATTTTATGTGCCTATTTTTTGTATTTTGATATATTGTATTTTAATTGGTTTTATGAGTATATTTGATGTTGTACGCTGCCCTGGGCTGCCTTTGTTCAGGAAGGTGCAGCTAATAAGTATTAGTAATGAATAAATAAATAATAAATAACTTGGTGTCATCTGCAAATCTGATCACCTCACTCTTTACTCCCTTCTCCAGATCATTAATGAATATATTAAACAACACTGGTCCCAGTACAGATCCCTGTGCTGGGATCTGTACTGTCATCCATGTCTTCGTAACCTCAAGGTTAGACTACTGCAACGTGCTCTACATGGGGCTGCACTTGAAGACTGTTCGGAACCTGCATTTGGTGCAGCAAGTGTTGGCTCATCTTCTTTTGAGGGTGGGTCTCTGGAAGCCCATTACGCTAGTGCTCCAGAGTCTGCACTGGCTGCAGATATCTTTCTGGGCACAATTCAGGGTGCTGGTTTTAACCTATAAAGCCCTAAATGACTTGGGCCCCAGGTATCTGAAAAACCACGTCCTCTCTTATGTCCCTTTGCGGCCCTTGAGGTCAGCCAGAGACACCCTCTTTCAGGTGCCATCTCTCCTTTTACAACTAGGGATTGCAGGAACATGTTCCTCAGTAGCCATCCCACAATTATGGAACTCCCGCCCCTTGGAGGTCCACCTAAGTCCAAGCCTGCTCATCTTCCAGAAACATTGGCCATTTTATTTGGCCAGGCATTTGGCAGGCAGGGATTGGGGGTAATTTCAGATATTATGATACCACGGTCAACCACAGTGAACCCCCTGTGGTGGCCGTGGTACTGTAACGTCTGTAGTGCGTTCCGCCAGATGTTCACCATGGTGAACACCCGACCGGAAATGCATTGACCATGGTTCTGGACCTCCGGCCACCCAGTTAGTGGTTAGCTGGACTACATTCCGGAATCGATGGAAAGTAACCTCTGTTACCTCCGCCAATGCCAGACCGTGGCCCAGACCCTGATGCGGGATTGGGCGCAGCAGCCAGATTGGCCACTGCGCCCACCCATCTCCCAGAGGGCAGGCGACCGGAATATAAGGGCGCAAGGCGCTAAGAGCTGTCAGTTCACTGACTCTCCTTGCCGAAGTGATCGCTAGCAAGAAGGCTGTTTTAAAAATCGACAGGTTCTCCATCGAACAGGAGGCCATAGGTTCAAAGGGAGGACCCATTAGTTTAGAAAGTACTAGATTAAGATCCCATTGAGGGGCTGGGCAAGTGGTTGGAGGGAAAGTATTTAAGAGGCCCTTCCAGAACATCTTCATAAGGGAATGAGAGAAAAGAAGCTCGCCATCCTGTGGTTGCCGTCGAGATGAAAGTGCCGACAGATGTACCTTCAAGGAGGAGGTCGTCAGACCTGAACTTTGCAAGTGTAGAAGGTATTTAAAGACCTGGGTCATGTTAAGAGAAGTTAGTGGTAGGGATAGAGAAGTGCACTACTTAGAGAACCTTGTCCATTTGGCAGCGTAACAAGCTCTTGTGGATGGGCATCGAGAATTCAGTAAGATGGCAGCGCTGTCAGGGGAAACATCTTCAATCAAGGAGGTATCAACCAAGACCAAAAGGTGGCGGGGTCCTAAGTCGTGATGTAGAACCAAGCTCTGTTGTCGGAATAGAAGATCGGGCTGGAGCAGGAGATGTTGGACCTCTGAGGCCATCTCTTGAAGTGTCTAGAACCATGGTTGCCTTGGCCAGAAGGGCTCGATGAAGATGTGAGCAGAACGTGCCAAAGTAATTCTCGAGAGAACTTTGTACAGTAGGGGAACAGGGGGAAATGTATAGAGGAAATCCCCACTCCATGAGATCACAAAAGCATCCGAGATCAATACAGGTGCCATGCCCGCATGGCTGCAGAACTTGGGGAGTTTTGTGTTTTCGTCTGTGGTGAACAGACCAATGGAAGGAGTTCCCCATTTGGAGAAAATGTCGCTGAGGACAGTGTCGTTGAGAGACTACTCATGGTGGTCTGACGTACGTCGGCTGAGTTGGTCTGCAAGGGGATTTTCCTGGCCTGCAAGATGGATAGCCTTCAAATGTATGATGTTGTGTATACTCCATGTCCAGATGGTTTGAGCCTCTAAATAGAGGCACGTGGACCTCGCTCCATCCTGCTTGTTCACGTACCACATAGCTGTTGTGTTGTCTGTGATAGCAAGGACATGCTTTCCAGCCATGTGAGGCAGTAATGTGTTGAGGGCCCAACGGATAGCTCTGAGTTCAAGCATGTTTATGCGGAGAGGTCTTTCCGGAGTGGACCAGAGGCCGTGTACCTCTGTGTTGTCCATGTGGGCCCCCAGCCTGTAAAGGAGGCATCCGTGGGTTTGGAATGAGGAAAGGTATGCCCTTGAGTACCTGACTCTGGTCTGTCTGTCATAATAAATCAAGGTAGACCTCTTGTGGGATAGAAATCCTGAAGTTGAGAGGGTGAAAGGACGGGCTGTAAGAGTGGGCAATCCACTGCTGGAGCATTCGCATATGAAGGTGGGCATAGGGGGTTACTGCGGTGGTGGAAGCAAGGAACCCTTGTAGACGTAGGAAGAACCTCATGGTTCTGGAGGTTTGGTAAGGTAGATCTAGTATGATCTGTTTGATGGTCTGGAATCTGTTCAGAGGAAGGAAAATCCTTGCCAGGTGAGTGTCCAGGATGGCCCCTATGCGAACCCAGAGAGAGTGTGTGTGTGTGTAAACAGGAAGCTTTCTGGACCTTGGGTGGCAAAAGGATTCTCCCCTTTGCAGAACTGGACCAGCCAGAGAGAGAACTGGTTCAGGTGGGCTGTAAGTGAGGGAAATTGAGTCACCCAACCCAGGAAAGTGGGATGTTGGACCCTCCAAACCGTGACAGAGCCACTATAAGCCAGTTGTCTAGATAAGTAAAGCCTTTGATGTGCATCTTCCTTAGGTGAGCGGAGACGACTGCAACGCATTTTGTGAAGACTTGCCGTGCAGTAGTTAGGCCAAACTGGAGTGCAGTGTATTGGTAGTGGTGATCTCCTGCAATGAAACCTAAGTATTGTCTGTGTACAGGGTTAATAGAAATATGGAATTGTGTGTCCTTTAGATCAAGAGAGGCTAACCAGTCTCCTTGTTGGAGACTTAGCATGATGATAGGGAGGGAGGTCATATGAAACTTGAATTTGACATATTTATTGAGATCGCGAAGGTCCAAAATAGGTCTGAACCTCTCATCCTTCTTGGGGACCAAGAAAAAACTGGAATAAAATCCTGAATTACATTCTGTAGGGGGGACTAATTCAACAGCTCCCCTTGGAAATAAGCTTCTGTACCTCCAAGAGTATGAGAGTTTTGTGGGGGGAGCCCCTAGGGGGCTGGGGTGGGTGGGAGTGGGGAAGGGAGCGGAACTGAATGGCATAACCCTGTTGGATTATTTCTCTGACCCAGTGGTCAGAGGTGATGGAAGCCCAAGTGCTGTAAAACGGGCGGAGACTGTTCGCGAAGTGAAGTGAATGCTCAGTATCTCTCCTGATCTGTAGCATATTAAAACCGCTGCTTGGGGGTTTGTCCGGCGGTACCATTGGAGCTGCAGGTTGTAAGCGGAGTGGCTCATCCGGGGGGGCAGGCGGCGACATCTGATAATGCGTTGCCTGTTCTTGTACCGGTACCATATTTATTTATTTTATTTATTTATTTATTTATAAACTTTTACCCTGCCCCTCCTGCCATGCAG
Organism: Sphenodon punctatus; assembly: GCA_003113815.1. Taxonomy (NCBI): domain Eukaryota; kingdom Metazoa; phylum Chordata; class Lepidosauria; order Sphenodontia; family Sphenodontidae; genus Sphenodon; species Sphenodon punctatus. The sequence continues at coordinate 1,869,983 of QEPC01007467.1, forward strand.
CTCGGGGCGGCTTCCAACAGTTTTTTAAAATACAATAAAAACAATTTAAAATAACCATAAATATAATTTTAAAAATTAATTAATGAATTAATATCCGGTGGCGGTCAAGAGATGGTCACCATAGGGGGCGCATGAGGAGGAGCAGGTGGGATGTATTTTCATCCTTCTGTGCCCCCCTCGCGGGAGCGGGTAGCAGCTTCAAAATCATAGAAATCGGACCTGGCAGGATAAGGAGACCTGCTTCAAGAGTGGTACCTGTAGGAATCTGCGTAACGGTACCGACGGTACCGACTACCCCCATATGGAGAACAGCAGGAGCAAGGTGGTCCTGATCTTTGGTCTCTGTGGTACCGTGAAGAAAGATCATGGCGTCCCGCCGGAGATCCTTGACAGTGCCTGTCCTGGCCCTCGCCTCTTGGTGAAGAATTGAAGGAGAGTGGGAGCGATGGTGCCGATGGTACCCCATGCGGGAGACAGAGCAGGAGACTCTATGTTGATCAGTTTGGTACTGAGGCTGCAGCTCCAGCATTACTGTACGCTGCGGTATGGGGGAGTGGTGGAGCAGGTGGAGTTTCTTTGCAGTTCAGAGAAAACTGTCTCCAGCTCCAGTGTGCGAGATGTTCTCGCCTCCTCCATGCTCCTGGAGCGTTTTTTCTTTTTCCACAGTTCCATCTGCTTCTTAGAATGACACTCCTTTGTACGTGAGGCACTCCTCGACGGGATATCTGATTCGGTACCTGACAAGGCCAGTGCCGGAGGCACAGCCAGTACCAGGGTTATGGCCGGTACTGACTGGAGTTCTGCGCCTGCGTTGACTGAGACATCCCAAGCACTCTGGGACAGGACCTCGGGGTTCATGGTGCGGGTGGGGAGACTAAGCGGCCCCTCTTCACCACCCTGATGCGCCTGCCGGGTTAAGATGTCCTGCAGCCGGAGTGCCCTCACACTTTTGGTTCTGGAGGAGAGGCTCGCACAGAAGTTACATGTTCAGGTGTTATGGCCCTCCCCCAAGCAGGCAAGACACTCGTTGTGTAGATCACTAACAGAGAGCATCACGGGGCACGAGCTGCAATGTTTAAAGTCCAGCTGCTTGGGCATAGTCCAACCCACCCCGCGGGGGCGAACCCCGCAGGCTGGAGGCAGAGGCGCCAAAGCAAAGGTGTTTCCAAATCTTCTTTATTACTAGAATATATCTTGTTCTTCTTTTAGACTACTGACAAGTACTGAAAAGTACAAAGGTGTTCCAAGCGCAACGCGGTTGAAAGGAACTGAGGTGGTGAGGGCTTCTCCCCCTTTTATATAGTCCCATTCTCGCGTGATCTGGAACCTGCGCTTTTCACGGGATGGGAGGGGGAATGGGTGTGGGGGCAGAGCCTTCATCATGTTCTAGTCTTTTCCAGGCTTTCTTCTGCCTGGAGACTGCTGGCAATAAGGTTTCCGGTGCCTGCAAAGCAGGAAGTGAATCCCAAGAGTGAGAATCCCAAGAGTGAGAATCGCAGAGATCCTCGAAGAAGAATTCTTGTTTCCAAATGAGAATTCACTATCAAGAGCCTGCAGCAATAAAGGAATGCCGAGAGGGTAGGATACATCTGCACAGGACAGCAGTTAAGAGTCCTTCTTATTGATTGTGTCTTCTAGAATAAACTTGGTATCACTAAAGGGCAATAACAAAGCAGATAAGTAGTTTTGTCTAATGGGGGTTAAAATGCATTTGTAAACAGGTATTGCACAGTGCCAGTTACTAGGAAACGGAAGCACTTGATTTGGGTGGCAGTGCGATTAATTAGGTTTTCTTTGAGAAAGAATTGATTTATATTGATTAATTTATGTTTGATGTAACCAGGACTGTTTTCCCTTCTTGCAAAAGGACTTGCAATGATTGTTAAGTAGTAAGGAAATGGCATTAAAACTTCTAAACAACTTTAGAAGTATAGGAAATGAAGGCACTTTGGCTAACTCAGTTACATGGCATGAGTATCAAGTACTGTCAGAGAAGCTGGAAGGAGCTTTTGTTTGATTCATGATTAGACCCATTCTAGGTGAAAGCAGTTTAATTACAGGGCAATTACCCTAAAGTAATTATTAATTGTGGGCTGTTGGCTACGGATTTCCATTGTAATTACCAACTAGTAGCCAGGGATTTATAGGGACATTTCTGCATAGTGAATAGGTGGGATGTTAGAGGGAATACAGCTGCATTGCCTGACAGGTCAGTATTCTGTGTTTACCCTTAGCTAGTAAACTGTACTGAAAAATGACACTGTCTAGAACATGTAAGATGATTGAACATGTAACTGTCAGTCTACCCTCAAGATAAATCCACCCTAGAGCTTTTTCTCTGCCCCTTTAGCTTGCCTTATAGCCATTTCTTTCTTCTTACATCCAGTACATCTTTTCTCTGCGGCTGCCCATGGTCCCCTCTGACACAGCTTTCCTGTATCTTTCACTCTCAGTGTCATTTCTTTAAAGCTCAGCTGAAAGAACAATAGTAAACCTCACAGTTCAGCTGTACTGTTAATAAGCATATGTAGCATTGAAATTAAGAAGGTTGATCCTATCTAGAAATAAGATTGACTTAATGTAAATAGTCCTTGTTGCTCTTTACAGTATCACTGTATCGCTCCTCCTCTGTCCCTTCTCTCACCCTTCCACGCCTTCCCTGCTCCCCTAAGCGCCTTCGTCCCTTCTCACTTGCTGCCCCCCATGCCTGGAACTCCCTCCCTGTCCACATCCGCCTTGCCCCCTCCCTTCATACCTTCAAATCTCTCCTTAAAACTCACCTCTTTCGCTCTGCTCTGTCTGACTCTTTATCCTGCTGAGCCACTATTTCCTATACCTACGATCGGTTTACCCTTATCCCTGTCTCTTATACACATCTAGATGTGTATAAGAGACAGGGGCAAGGCGGTCCCTGAGATATGAGGGGCCCAGACCGTGCAGGGCTTTGAAAAGGGATATTCATCCCTTTTCAAAGATGGTGCTGGTGCTGCCAGCGCTATCTTTGAAAAGGGCCAAGCATGCTCAGAAAAGGTCATTCTGGACCTTTCAAACTTACAAGCTGGGAAGAGGCCACACATCACGCAGGACCCCTCTTGACGGTAAGTAACCAACCCCTGATCCCCTGCTAGGTCACCCACTAGGCCCCCACCCCCTTCCCTGGCCCCCATTGGCCTATTCCCTCTCTGACTAGTGGGGGCCAGGGAAGGGGGAGCAGGGGCCTAGTGCTGGCCTCCAACCCCTGCTTCCCTGCCCTCTGGTCCCCTTCCCTGCACTTGGCCGAGGTCTAAAGTCCAGGGCTGTTCCTCATAACTTCAGAACACGGAAAATCAAGGCCGAATGCCCTTTCCCAAGGAAAACCAAGGACTGAGTTTCAGCCCTACTCTGGAGTAGTCCCAGTTGTACTGAGAGTTTTGCAAGAGTTAAAAAAAATATCTGTTAACTGAAGTCTACTAACTATGCACCATCCTAAGGACCAACTGAAAGGAAATTAGCACCACTCATAGGAGAATTTATAAAAAGAAGACAAATATCACTATTCTCCTTCATAAAATGTGGAAACTGAGGTACAGAGAGATTAAGTGGATTTGCCTATGGCCCCACAGTGAGCTGACAGAAGGAATAGAACCCATGTCTCTTTGTTCCTATTCTTCTGTCCTACTTTTTACATAGCACGGGCCCCTTCTTAGACAATATGCTTTCAGCACTATTGGTGTCTCATTTTGTCACTGTGAAGCACAGCTGGTACTCTGGAGCATCCCACCCCTGCTTATTTTCCAGCCAAGCTCATAGAACCTACTAAGCTTGAGAAAACTTCTGACCCAGACTCTACTAATGGGGCTCAAAGAGTCCAACAGAGACCACAGTGGCATTTGACCCTGCTCAGTCAAAACTGAGCAGGGGCAAAGCCCAAGGAACTGGTAAGGGGAGTAAGTGGACATCTTATGACAATCTCAGCAATCTGTCATGAGTAGAGCTGAAAAGGATAGTAAAAAAAACTATCCACAGATGGTAATATCTGGTATTCTGGATAGCTTGATGGTTATTCAGTAATGATCTTGTAACTGTGGACTTTAACTGCCAAACTGGAATACTGAATATTACTGAATTACCACTGACCGCATTACTGTATAAACAGACCAGTCTGGACAGAGAGAGGGAGTAAAAAAAAAAAAAAAGTCAAATGGTCATTAAATGGTAATGCGATAAACAGTAGATAGTAAATGGTATTTCAGTAATCAGTAATGCAACATTTAGGGTGGATGTCAGAAATGCAAACCAGGGAGATGAGAAGAGGTCAGGGAAGGAAAAAATGTTAAATGGTAAATAAAGCAAGACTAGACCAATCTTGAAAGGTAGTAAAAATCAGATTAAAGAGCAGCAAGGAAATGGTTAACCAAAAGAGAGCAAGTACCAGGAATTAGGAGATAATGGTGTCAAGGGAAGAGGGAATGGAATACGATAGCAGGATACTCACCTTAGAACAAGAGACTGGGCTGAAAGGGGAGAGTTGCAGGAGCTGTGAGGGAAGGATGATAAGGAAAAAGGAGAGCTCTTTTAAAATTTATCCAGTGAATTATTTGAGTCTATTAGTCAAAGTGACTAGGGAGGTTTGGTATGCAAAACAGCATGCATTTTTTATTAATAGACAAATCTAAATGCTAAAGGAGACAACATGAAGTATGAAGCTTTAAACTAAACTTTTTATTATTTAGAAGATAAATCATGTTGTTTGGCACCAAATGAACCTTCCTTTTTAAGGCATAGATTATCCGTAGCAACGTGGTGTTTTGGGGAGGTGTTCTCTGTATTCACTTGCGTCCTCCATTGGCTGGGAATGTCCTTATTGCTGGTCAATAGGAATGTGCGAACGCGGTTCGGAAGTTCGGCCGAACTCAATCTGTTCGGTCAACTGAACTGAACCGAATTTCTGAACTCGAATTTCAAACCGAACCGAATTTCCGAACTCCGTTCTGTTCGCCCATCCCTAGTGGCAACAAGCACAAAAAAAACCTGATTTTGAATGGCCGAACTTGGTTCGGAGGTTTGGAATTCGACCGAACTTGGTCTGTTCGGTTGACCGAACCGAACTTCCGAACCGAACTCGAATTTTAAACCGAATCGAACCGAACTGAATTTCCGAACTCGAATTTTAAACCGAACCGAATTTCCAAACTCCATTCTGTTCGCCCATCCCTACTGGTCAATGGAGTATTGCAGGATAC
>QEPC01007467.1:1894332-1927756 GCA_003113815.1 Sphenodon punctatus
GGAGGAGGAGAAACAGGTGTGTACCCCAGCAGTTCCTAGCCCCAGCAACTAACAGCACAGTCTGTTTGCAATCAAGCCCCACCTCATCTGGCAGAGCCAAGAGCTTGTATACCTATAGGAGAAAGGGGGGGGGAGTGGAAGGAGCCACAGTCAGGTGTAATCCCAACAGCTCCAGTCCAACAACAAACAGCACTACCGAGCCCTTCTATACCTGTAGGGGGAAGGGGGAAAGGCAGTCAGGTGTGTCACCAGCAGCTCCCAGCAACATACAGCAGTCTGCTTAAAAACAAGCCCAATCGCCCCTAGGAGATCACAGTTCTTGTCTACCGGGGGGGAACCAGAGTCATGTATGTCCCCAGAAGATACCAACACTAACAACCAAACAGCATATCCCAGCCCTTATATACCTGTAGGAAGTGGGGTAAGAAATCACAGTCAGGTGTGTCTGCAGCACCTCCAGCACCACCAACCAACAGCACAGCCCTTCTATACCTGTCAAGAGAAAGGAAGAAAGGACATTCAGGTGTGTCTCCAGGAGCTCCCAGCTGAACCCCTTGTACACCCTGGTGAGAGACTGAAAAGGGTCTTGGGAGGGCCTTGGGAGAACAGCATAGATAGAACACGTATAAAAACATTTTTATTTCTCACTCGACAGACGTTTGTTATACAAAGGCCGTAAACCCTGGCACACGGCAACCCTATAAGCAGAATGCATATACTATTGATGGGTGTCGTACAAGTACGGTATACTATCATCGAGAGAGATATAAAAGGCCGTCTCACAGGCCTGGCTATAACAGCATCGAGAAACTGCATGTGCTATTCACGGTCCCAGTATGCTGCATGTGCTACCGTCGAGGGCGAATGAAAAGGGCCGCGTGTCGGGGATTGTGCAAACAGGATCGATAGAACGCACATAAGAGAGAAAAAGGCCGTACCTTCAGAAAAATTTTGTTGGTGCTTGCCGTAGAACGTTCGCGTCCGTTCCTCTGCATGGGGCCCCGATCCTGGAATCCGAGCACCGTGGCCCGGCAGCATCATGCCAGGCCCGTAACACCCAGGGGTCAATGGACAAAACCAGTCTTGGCTAGATGGCTTCTTTGAGAGCAGTGAGCTACGAGGGCGTGTTGGTCTAGAGGTAAGATTCTTGCTTGGGGCGCAAGATCCCCTCTGCTGCTAGTGTTGTCGAGTAGGAGAGAAAAAGGCTGTACCTTTAGCAACTGGTTGTTGGTGTATGCCATGGAAGGTTCACTTCCATTCCTGTTCATGGGGCCCCGATGCTGGAGTCCAAGCACCCTTCTTTATCTACTTAAGGGTAAATCCTTGCAGAATCGATAAAGTGCACATCATATCCAACTTCCCAGTATGTTTCCTGTCCTGTCGTCGAGGGTGAACGGACAAGACAAGTAAAGAAATATATTGTAAGCCACATGGCTGTAACAAAATATATAGGTATAAGCAATATAAAGCGAGGACACCCTTAATAATACAGACAGGAAAACAATACATAAACAAACATAAAATCTCTGTAATGAGATCAGTAATACCGGCCAATAAAGGTATCAGTAGCCTCAACCATATATAAACTACATACATTTGCAGAAGGGAATAATCCCGTTATCCCAGGAAGTATCATGGTAATCAGGAATGAAATGCCCTGAGTGCTATTCTAGGACAGCACCCAGGCTGTCAATCCTCCCTCCAACACCTGGATTCAGTAGTTCAAAAGTTCAGAAATACTCCTGGGATTCTGTATAGAGAGCATCCTTATCCCCACTGTTTAGGGTAAGCTGTTGGATAGAGTCCCTACGTTGTTTACTTGCTCTGTAGGCATAAATTGCTACATGCTTTGTTCGGACCGGGTTAAAATCCCCCAGCAGAAACATCAGCTGTTGTAACACGGCCCTGGATTGATCCCAGCTGATTTCCCTCTGGAGTTGTCTACGGAGATCATCATAGATTGGACATCTCAGAATAAAATGCCTGAGGTCATCTACCTCCAGCCCACATGGACAAAGCCGTTCACTATAGAGAACACCCTGATAACGGCCCGGAAGTACAGCTGAGTTTATAGTTTGGAGCCTAAGACTGGTGAAAGCCGTCCTGAGGAGGGGATCAGTAAGCTCATAGAGATAAGATGCCCCCTCCTTACCGAGCTAATATACTTATATGTAGGTGAAATCAGGGAGCAGGCAGCAGAAACCCTCAGTCCCTGTCTATCCGTATCTTGGATACATTGCTTTAATATCCTAACCACATGGGCACTACCCTTATTACCAAAAAAAGGTTCAGAGAAGTCCAGGCTTGACAGTCAATCAATTACTCTACGCCTCCAGGCATCCTCGCCAAACTCCATATCGTTGCACTTTTCAGTCCAGACCTGCCCCATCATGGAACAGCCCAGAGCAGCATGCAATTTGGCCCAAAATATTAAAACATATTTCCGGGTCAATGCTCCCAAGGATAAACTCCCAACATAAACTATATTATAGGCACTCCTGTTGATGGAGGGACAGCTAGAAGCCTTTTCCAGAAAATATTTAATACAGGTTCAAGAGTGGAGGCTGCATAAGGATCCACACCCCAAATTTGGACCCCGTAAAACATCCTTGCAAGCATTTTGGCCCCCATAATTTTCTGAGCTGCCTGGTCATACCTCCAACCATAATAACAGAAGAACCATACAATTGCCAGGCCCCATTTACTGAGGGAAAGCAAGACCGTATCATCGGCATACAGGAGCATATACACCTCTCTAGACCCAATGCGGGGAGGATGATATTTCCCTGCCTCCCAATGTTCCTCTATGAGGGAGTTCACATAAATGTTAAATAGCAGGGGAGCCAATAGACAACCCTGCCTTACTCCTCTATATGTTGGTACCAAAGCAGACAGGGTCCCCCGAGTGTGAATTCTCACCCTCAGTGCAGTATCAACGTATAATGACTTGATTAAAGCCAGAAGACGGCTATCTAGCTGCAAATGTAGGAGTTCCCTCCAGAGTTTAGGTCTACAGATCATATCAAATGCCAAGGACAGGTCAATAAAAGTGGCAAATATCTTACGTTTGCGCCTCAGATATTTATTAACTATATGACTTAGGATAAAAGCCTGTTCCTTTGTGGATCGATGTTTGCTAAACCCAGCCTGTTCTTCTGCCAGGATACCTGTCTCTTCTACCCAGATCTGTAAACGATCCAAGAGGAGCCTAGCATACAGTTTAGCAATTATGCAGAGGAGGCGGATTGGTCTATAGTTCTCTGGGCACTCTCTGTCACCCTTCTTATAAATGGGGATCACAATGTTAATCTTCCACTCTTCCGGGACTACAGTTGTAGTGTTGATCAAGGTGAATAAATGAGCTAATGCTAGAATCCACCAATCAGGCAAAACTTTATAAACTTCACCTGGAATCCTATCTATTCCCACAGCCTTATCCTTACTGAGCTTTCAAATAGCCTCACAGACTTCCTGAGGACTAACTGGATCCTAGTATGGCAAATCTGAATTAGCATACTGGTCACCATCACATGGTAGAGTATAAGCCCTAAAAAGATCAGAAAAATAGCCTGACCAAGTCGATGAGGAAATACCAATTTCCCTAGTCCAAACCCGCTGAGTGCAAACATTATTTATGAGGTGCCAAAATTGCCTTGCATCTTTTTTCCCTACTACCTCCAAGAGGCGGCACCATTGTTTCTCATGATATTCCTCCTTTTTCCTCAATAGAAGGCATTTATAATCTTTCCTTAATGACCTATATTTCATCACCAGGTCAGCACCCCTGTAACTATGTAACTTGCTGGCCGCCTTTCTCAAAGCTGATCTCTTAGCCCTACACTCATTATCCCACCAGCCCTTACCTCTTCCCAAGGAACAATTTTGAGGCTGAGTCCCTGGGATAAACAATGTCCTTAAAGAAGCCACAAACTTGGCCCATAAGGAAAGTGCCAGATTAATATCTTGCGTCGACCCCAGTTGCACCGCTACAACATAGGACTCCGGCTGCTTTAAGAAAGCGCTAAGGCATACCTCCAATTCTGCGACCAACGTACTGGGCGTTCCCAACTCTCATCCTCTCCAGAATGGGTACTGCAAAAATTAGATGAAACCTGCTGGGCATAACTTTCCATCCCCAGGAGAAGATGAACGGGGAAATGACGCTCATGACATGATCCCCGTGATTCTCATCGTAACCAAGCCAAGTACGTGCACTTGAGACCTCGCATCTTCATGAATGTTAGACCCCTTGTCTCTCCCTCTGTTCCCCTTCCTAAGTCTCTCCCCCAGCTCCTGTCTCTCAGATTGTAAGCCCTAGGGGCAGGGACCGTGTCTATTTTATTACTTTGTAAAGTGCCAGGTACACCGCTGGCGCTATATAAATGTTTGTTAATAATAATAATAATCCCCAACATAGAAGAGTGGTACAGACTCCACCAAGTTCAGTAAAAGTAACACGAAATCCAAGACACATCCCCCACCTACACCAAGGTAGGTCAAGTTTCCTCTAGTATCACCCGGACTGTTCCATTCAAGATTCTCAGAGAGAATTCCAAGGCTAGTCTATAAAGTTCTATACCTGCCTTATTAATTTTCTTATCTAGGGATACTCTTGCGGCGTTGGTGTCATATGAAGTATATTCCATATCCCCCAGCCCGAGGGCCTGCCATATATCTGAAACTGATGAACCTATTCTGACGTTGAAGTCGCCGAGGAGCAGCAAACTGTCTTTCTGAAACTTGCCTTGGTATGCCAAAATTACGTCTTTTTATTTGAGTCAGAGATCTGAAACCTGGCCTGCAGGTGGATTGTAGACATTTAATAGGAGAAAATATAAGTTGCTGGCAGGAACAGCAACTTGCAAGACTAAAAAATTGGGATCAGAGAAACCGAGGTCCTCCACCTGCCCAGCACAGTGCACTGAGACTAATATAAGTAACCCACCCTTAGGGTGACCCCGATTAGAGCCCTGTTGGGCAGGAGAAGCCCATGTTAAAAAAAACCTCAACCTGGCTATCTGGAGCTACCTCCCAAGTTTCCTGTAGGCAAATAAGATTGTGCTGCTTCACAAAAGACAAAAACTCAGGGTCTCTATACTTCTTCCTCCATCCCACGATATTCCAGGAGATAATTTTAAGCGTGCCAGTAGTTCTCCCATCCCCTGGGAGTCAATCAGCATTGGAGGGGAAAGCACCAGAAGGCCTTGCCAGCTCCTCATCCACCTGCAGGGGTAAGTGTCACCAACAAGGACAAACAAATAGAAAGGTGTATAGACCTCAAAATAGGGCTCTCAAGGGCAGGCATCCTTGTGGGACCTGGAGAGATCACTACGGAGTCTTGAGGGAAAAATCCTCCCACATTATCTCAACTTCCAGCAGAAGGGGTAGAGGTATTCACTGGCCTTGAGTCAATACTGGAATGACTGGGACAGAAAGGCCTGTACCCTCCAATCTCCCACCCACATCCTTGTTATTTGCCAGCAAGTGCAAAGACTTCTTATCCCGTTGTACCCCTTCTGGCCCCTGCAGTATATTACACTCCTCACTCACACACCCCTCCTTACAGACATCTGAAATCTGCTTATGACGGGCTGACAACTTTTTCAGGAAAAATTCTGGGTTTACTGACTCTGGGTTTTTAGCGAACCCTACCACCTGTTCTTTAGAATCCCATCCAATCAGCTGTACTTCCATTGCTTCATCTATGATTGGCTGAGAAGCTGAAACGTCCCCTAGGCCATCCCCAGAACCATGATTCTGGGGCCTAAAAGACTGAACATCTGCCCGCTGCATATGGTCTGTCATTTGCTTATTTCTGCTAGGTTTCTGTCATTTGCTTCCCTGATTTGGCCTATGGTACAGAAATGCGGGGTAGACACCCATATGGACGAAGCGCTTTTCCTGCTTTTTAATAAAAATAGGGAACTTATGGTGAACAAAGGTGGCAATTACAGTTCTCCTGGCGCTATTGTGATCAGCCATCTCAACCCCCAATATATCCCTGCTGGTAATCGGCAGGCAGTTTATCACCCTCAAGTGCTCAACCACCTCAAGTGGGTGGTTCCAAAAGGGTAAGTTCCCACGGGGGGTAGGAGAAATATTTAATAGGATCTTAGCCTGGGCTTTTTGATATAACGTGGGGATCAGTTGACCCTCAGAGCCTGCTACATCAAAAATGAGATGGTCATCCTGTACAGCTACTTTAGGTTCATCACCCTTTGAGGTTGCAGCTAATCTGTCCAAGCTAGCAGGTCTACAAGGGGGGCCAGGTATCCATGCAGAGGGGTCAGTACTGCCCAATATTTTAACCATCTCATTTACTTGCGAAGACAGGGCATTCATTTCCCCGAACAAGTACTGAACTGTCTGTGCAGTTATTGCTACATGCCTGGCCATACGTTCTATTGGTGAATTACCTTGATGCCTCTGCCTTATATCAGTTAAAGATCCTACTTGGTTAACATCATTTTGGCCACCTTGTAGCCCACCCAACTCTGCCCTCACGGACTCATACACAGAACCAAACATTGAGATCCCCAACTTATCCCTCTTCCCGCAGGAGCCTCTACAGGAGGTTCCAAAGGATCAGATAAGAAGTCCTCATCAATCAGTGGAATAAATCTATTAGAGGTAGGTATCCCTACCCTTAGAAAGGTGTCCATTTTCCTTTGTTTAGAGAGGGGAGATACATGGGCAATATGGCCCTGGGAACGCTTGGTCTTCACAGAGAGCGCCATATCCTTAGGCAAGTTCCGTTAAGCGTCAAAGAGAACCCGAGTCAACACAATCCTGCAACACTAACCCCTCCCCAAAGAATCAGCAGACATCTGGCAGGAACCCCTGGAATCAGATGTTAACCGGAACAGTAAAACTTGCCCTACGCCTGGCTTACACCTAAGGCCATGCGCACAAGGGTGTGTCCAGCCCTTAGGCGCGTGGCCTGTGGGGGTGCCGGCCGTAGCTCTGCCTTTAAACTTCCCCTCTAGAGTTCAATCAATCAGGTCCTGTTCAAGTCAATTGGCCACAGACGACAGGGGGTGGGATTAGCCAGCAGCAACCTGGCGGGACACCTCCTCCACTGGACCAAACAGCTCCCAAACTTCTGTAGCACAGAGTGTCATGGAGCTCACTGAGGCAGCAGCCCGCTCCAGCACCTGGCCAGTCGCAGCTCCCTCCTCAGTCACTCTGTCCCACAGGCCTTGCAAGAACAGCATCAAGGGAATGCATATACTATTCAAGTTCCCAGTATGCTCCGTGTGCTGCCGCGAAGGGCAAACGGAGAGGGCATGGGGCACCAATCCTGGAATCCGAGCATCATACCAGGCCCGTAACACCCAGGGGTCAATGGACAAAACTATTCTCTACTAGATGGCTTCTTTGAGAGCAGTGAGCTGCAAGGGTGTATTGGTCCAGAAATGAAAGCTTTACCTGTAGCACAAGAGGTCATGGGTTCAAAACCCCTACGGCACTACTGTCAAGAGAGAAGACAAAAGGCTGTTTGCTGGGGTTTGCGAGACTCCTATCGATAGAGTGCATCTAATATCAATGGGCTTAGTATGAGTATGGTATACTGTTGAGAGAGAAGGAAAACGGCCAGCTCATGGGACTTGTGAGAACAGCATCGAGAGAATGCATATATAATTCTAGTTCTCAATATGCTGCATGTACTGCCGTCGAGGGTGGGGGGAAAGAGTCATGTGACAGGGCTTATGCAAATAGAATCAATAACACACACATAATATCCAAGTTCCCGATATGCTGTGTGTGCTACCATCGAGGGCAAATGAAAAGGTCCTTGGGTGTGGGCCTTGTGAGAGAAGCATCCATAGAATGCATACGATGGACGTTTGTATGTGTGAAGAGTATAATGGGAGGAACTTGAAATGGTGATGGGCAAAAATTGCAGTCTATGCACTTGGGCGTAAACCGTTCTTTTCTAGGGGCCCAGGCCATTGGTTGGCAAACCAGGCCTCGGGACCCCCTGCACCATTACTGGGTGGCCATGCGTCATAGCATCTAGTTTAAAAACACCCTCAGTTCCTCCCTCTAGTCTTGACCTTTTAAAATCACCTGAAAAATTATTTATTCTCCAAGTGCTTTTAGGATCCACTGCTGGTTTCCCTTAATGTGTTTTTCCTACCTCATTACTGTACACGTTACAATTGTTTTATACAGATTCATGTTTTAAATAAGTTTTATATTATTATAGATTTATGTTGTAAACTGCTCTGATCGCCATCTGGTGGGGATTGGAGTGTTGCTACAAAAATAAAATTATTTATTATTATTATTTTACTATTGAAAATGCTAAAGACACAAACAGAAGACAAGAAAATAAATCACACAGCCAATCTGGCACATTACACTGCACAAGCTTTAGAAAATTTTGTTCTTGATTTTGTTAGCATTTTAAATATTATGTAGCATATGAAATAAGATGGAATGGCAGGTACTTCCTCTGATGTTGTGCCTCTCGACTGAGAGGTGTACTGGAGATCTCCCTCCTCATGCAGTCTCCCTGCCTCTCAGCTGAGAGGCGTGCTAGAGATCTCCCTCCCCTGCGGTCACCTCAGCCAGAGAGGCAGGGAGGGAGACTGCAGGGGTGGAGGGGGCAGGGGGGAATCTCTTGTGTGCCTCTCAACTTAGAGGCTGCTGCAGGGAGAGAGATCACTAACACCACTGGTGGAATTTGCTGCAAATACATGAAATACGGGCCAGGGGATGTCCATTTATTAGGCTGGATGCACTAAACATGTGATTGGGGGCGGTGTGGAGTATTGTTCCAGGTCCCGTTAACCTGATTCTATGGGGCACCCCTGGAATGCCATAGCAAAGCAGTTGGAGGGGAGATCAATGGCAAAGAATCTGACCCTGGTCAGGGTCCCTGTCAGTTCCATTGACCACCATGGCTGCCCGTCAGCAGGGGCCTAAGACTGGCCTAAGAATAGCTTTTTCAGTTCAAGGAAGCGCAAATGTTTAAGAGATTTACATCCTGCTACTCAAAGTGTACTATGGACATAAGCCTTCGTGTGGATCACTGCATTTATTTTTTTGAGTCACAGTACTTTATTTTCCAAGGTCAGAACGCTCGCCCTGACACAAATGCACAAAATGGAAACAAACTATAAACAGTTCTCCAGGGTTCTGTCTTACAGAATTCAAGTATTCCAGACTCCTTATTCCCAAATGTTCTCATTACCATCCCAATTACAAAACAGTCCAGGCAAAACCAGGAAGCTCTCTGCCCATTTCCACCACCCTCCCTTCTGAGCCCTACTCTGTCCTTGAATAACAAACAATGCAGGAGGCCACAAGAGAGCCAGGGCAGGATTCTTCTGCTATAGGAGGTGAAGCAAGGGGAGTTGCTGCAGGGGGAACAGACCTATAGCAGGAGTGAATCCATGCATTTCAGTGATGATGTCTGGAGTTATTTTTGGCAGATTTGCTTCTCACATTACTTCTCCTTTGCTACTCAGACATGAGGGAGTAACCTAACCAGCCTGTCAGAGTCACAGTAGTCATAGTCACCTCAGCTTGTTATCAAAACAGCAAATGTCACTAAGGGATTTCCACTGGGAACAAACAGTGTGTTGTTCAACAAAGAGAGTGTTCCCATCCAGGACAAATTTTGTGTGTTGAGGGGCAACTGCAACTCCCTGCTTTCCATCATAAATTCACAGTATACTTGAACATAAAAACAGTAAAAGTAATTTACATTTAGACAGCACCTTTCATTCTGGAAGGTCCCATACTGCTTTACAAGTTACATATAGATGAGCATCACTTCCTATCATATTGAAATGCAGAGCAAACTGGAATGAATTCATTTACTTAAAAAGTGACTTTTTAGCAGTGATGAAAGGTGCCTGGCTTGAATCCTTATAGTTTGTCAGGGCCTGACCTTGAATCTCTGGCCTCCAGAATGGCACCTGGTCTTTTAGCACCAGAACCTTGACCTTCCTCCAGCTTCACCTTTCCCTTTCTTCTGCCTTTGCCATGCCCCATGTTTCACCTTCCAGCTTGGGGAACATCTTTCCCTCTCTCTGTTCTGGCCTGACGTTTGTGGGGGGTTTGTGTGTGTGTGTGTGTGTGTTTGGCGAGGGGAGGGGGGCATTGGTTTGTTTTTTGTACTCTGGCCCGAGTCTTTGTATCTTGATGTTTCTACCTTGATCTTTCCATCTTTGCTCTAGTTATGTGCTCCTTGAAGGCTCTGGCTCTATCCTGCTCTAGGAGTTTGCTGTTTCCTTTCCTGGATCCTTGGTTGCTCATATTCATCTTAGCCTCTGTGTTTTCTCTTTGTTCCTATTCTAATTTCAGTGTTTGTATAAGTACTTTCCTCTGTTGTGTTGCTTGGCTTTCCTCTTGCCCTTGGGCCCTTTCCCTGCCTTGGTGTGCTCTGCTTTGATCCTCATTGTCCCTAGTCTCAGTGCTCCGCCCTTGTAGGTGCTATGCCTATTTCCCCTTAAGGTGGTTCTGGGCCTATACCCCTTTCCCTTGGGCCTGGACCCTCTTTCTGGCTTGTGTACGCCCTGTTCTGAGCCTTACCTCCCTGTCCTCTTGCTACCCTGAGCTTGCCACTGCAGCTGTCCCTTGTTCTTAGTGCATTGACCCAATCCTCCTCTGTGGCTCTTGTTTGTCATGTCTTAGGCTGAACTCACACGTAACTCTGCTAAACTCAGATAACTGTGGGGTCCCAGAAGCTGTATAGTCAGCCCCAGATGATTCCGGGATCATTGTTGCGTGTGAGTGAGGCGCTCTGATTTTCCAGCCCTGCTTTAAACTTTGATCTGACGTTTAGATCTGATTTATTAGTCAGATCGGAGTTTAAAGAGGAGTTGGAACTCAGAGTATCTCATGCACATGCAACAGCGTTCTGGGGTTCAACCAGATCGGATTATACAGCTTCCAGGGCCCTGCAAACATCAGAGTTTAGCAGAGTTACGTGTCAGTTCACCCTTAGTGTTAGGCCCTGGACTCCCTTTAACTCTGTCCCAACCCAGTAGTTCTTGTGGACCAAGTCTTTCTGTTGATCCCAAAATGGGGTCGCACAGGCAGAGGAGAACCACTGTTGAGGAGGCAGTTGCTGGCTGGTAAGCTCTCTCCCTTTGCTGCTGGCTGTCTGGTGGTAGAAGCAGACACGGGTCCACGGTCTGGGCAGGCTGCTAGAACTCAGTAGTTGCTGGCTCATTTGGGGGAAATTATATAGATGGGACTACAGGTCCAGTTCTTTTCTCTAGGTTCCTACTAGTGCACCTGACTGTCCAATCATTTCAGTTTTTATTTACCTAGGCACCATTATTACACACACAGCAACCTATAGGTCAAAAACCTTGCAATGCATATGCCAAAATCAGGCCACAAAATATCCCAAGATCAGTTGAGTTTGTTTTCTACCTTTGACTGGGAAGGAGGGGGGGGGGCATATGAAGAGGAAGGGAGGGTGACAATCGAGTTTAAATGGTTATACACCATTACCCAGTAACAATCAGGATCTGTGGTATCTGATCCAACCTAGCAAGGACTGGTTACCAAGCAGTACCCATTGATTGTTCAGTGGTTAACTATTTTACTGATTTGCCGCATAATACCATGCACTGTATATTTACTTACTTTGTTTGATTTCTTGGCCACCCCCTCCTGCTACAGCAGCTTGAGGTGGCTCACAACATACTTAAAAACACATTAAAATATAATATAATTTATCAATAAACAGCAACAATATAAAAATAGATAAATAAACCCCAAGCGGAGTCAAAAAACCCTCTCCCCCCTCCTATTGCCCCACCCATCACCCTCGCTGAAAGCCTGGTAGAACAGCCAGCTTTTACACTGTCTTCGGAAAGAGGGAAGGGTTGGGGCCAGGTAGACCTTCGTCGGGAGGGAATTCCACAGCCATGGTGCAACCACTGAGAACACACACACACACCCATCGTCGCCACCCAAGATACCCGGGAGACTCCGAGGGAGGTGTCCCTGGCCGACCACAGGGGCCAGCCCAGGACCTGGGGAGTGAGGTGGTCCTGCAGATAAGCAGGGCCCAAGCTCTTTAGAGCTTTATAGGTCAACACCAACACCTTGAATCGGGCCCAGAAGACTATAGGCAGCCAGTGCAAAGAACAAAGCACTGGTATAATGTACTCATGGTGACCTGTCCCCATAAGGAAACGGGCCGCCACATACTGCACCAGCTGCAGCCTCCAGGCCATCAACAAAGGCAGCCCCACAGAGCACATTGCAATAGTCCAGTCTTGAGGTGATGAAAGCATGGATGATGGTGGCTAGATCTGTGTCTGAGACATACAGTCGAAGCTGACCCACCAGATGTATTTGGTGAAATGCTCCCTTTGCCACAGCCACCACATGGGCATCCAGGCAGAGCTGTGAGTTAAGGAGCACCCCCAGACTATGGACCTGGGGAACCAATGGAGGGCAGACTCCATTAATGACAGGTGCCACCACTCCCTCAGCTCTTCCCACCAGCATTACCTCCACCTTGTTGGGATTCAGTTTCAGGCAGTTCAGCCTCATCCAGTCCCCTGCAGCCACCAAACACCGGGCAAACACCAAGACTGCCGTGTCTGGATCAGTTAAAAAAGAAAGGTAAAGTTGGGTGTCACCAGTGTATTGATAACACTGCACAGCAAACCCTCCAATAACCTCACCCAAAGGCTGCATATATGTTGAACAGGAGAAGGGGCAAAATAGAACCTTCGGGACTCCACACGTGAGGTTCCAGGGAGAAGATGAATAATCACCCAGCACCACACGTTGAGTTCTCCTGGCCAGGAAGAAACGGAACCATTCACGCACAGTCCCGCCCACCCCAGCTTGGTCCTGCAAGAGAGCCACCAACATCGTGGTCAAGGGTATCAAATGCAGCCGAAAGGTCTAATAGGATCAGCAGGGTCAATCAACCCTGGTCCAATTCACGGCGAAGGTCATTGACCAAGGCCACAAGCACAGTCTCAGTGCCATAACCTGAACGAAAACCAGACTGTGAGGGATCCAGAAAACTGATATGGTCCAGATGCCTCTGAAGCTGCCAAGCCACCACCTGTTCAATAACCTTCCCTAAAAAGGGAAGGTTAGAGACAGACAGATAGCTGGCCAAGGAGTCAACGTCTAATGATGGTTTCTTGAGCAGAGGCCACGCCACCACCTCCTTGAGGCAGCTTGGCACTCTGCCCTCCCTAAGGGAGACGTTGACCACCCCAGACAGCAATGGCCCTAGTGTCTCCAGGCTGGTCTTAACCAGCCAGGATGGGCATAGGTCCAGTTTACAGCAGGTGGCCCTGACAGTCCCCAGGACCTCCTCCACATCAGCAGGTGACACCCACTGAAACTGATCCCATAAAGCAAGACAAGGTGGGGTTTCCATTACCTCTGGTTCTCCTACTGTTACAAACACAGCATCAAAGTCATGGTGAATTCAAACAATTTTATCCACAAAAATGTCGACAAAAGAGTGTCACAGTGAGCACTGGAAAATTCCAGTTCCAGGCAGAGGGAAGCTGGGTGGAGTGACCAGCCCCCTCACCACCCAAAAAAATTCCTCAGCTGGACGCAACTTTGCGGACTCTGAGAGCAGTCAAGAATCTTTTCTTTGCTATCCGCACAGCTATTGTATTGCCATTTACTGTTTGCCCATAATTCCTTTTTATTGTTACTCCTCCTTTTCCCTGAACCTGGTGTCAGATTATTAACTAACATTCAGTTACACTGCAACATGGTAAAATGGTAAATTGGTTAGCTGCAGTGGTATTAGCCAGTCATTCAATTTGTCATTTAGCCATAATGGTAACGCTAATGGCCAGATAACTGCCAAACTACCCAGAATGGCAAATATTAACTGTGGATGATAAATTTACTATCCATTTCAGCTTTGGGGGACAGTACTCTATTCAAATTCCCCATAGTAATCAGAAGACCTCACCACAACTGCCTTGAAACTGGAACCTCATGCAGAACCTCATGTTTTAACCTTTATAATATTGTCATATTTTGGATTAAATTCAGTTCTTTATTAGGACCATATGCTATTCTGCAATCCTTCCCCCTCCCACACAGAACCAGAGTGAGTAGGCTTTAGAGAGAGGATCTAAACCAGGCTGGGAAATGTGGGTATGTGGAGCCACTCTGCTCTTACAGTTCATGGCCCTCTCGAAGCAACAGGGACCCCATGCACCACCACAAGGCAATTATTTATTTGACATTTTTTTATCTTTTATATAGCATTTTCAACATTCAGAGTGCTTTACAATCCTTATCTAGTTCAGCGTCAGCAACCCTGTGAGGTAAATCAATAGTACTTCCCATTTTATAAATTGGGTGTGAATTGAGCCTGAGAGAAAGGCCCTTTTCGAATGGGTGCAGGTTCATGGGGGATGGGTGGGTGGCACGATGGGTGGACGGTGCATGTGGATGCACTCCCACGGACCCCCACCCACCTCCACCCATGGAGCATCAGGCATTGGCACCCAGTGCTCCATGCGTGGGTGATGGTGGGTACACGCCACACACCGCCCATGGCGTTCCCACAGGTGCCCACTGATCCCCACCCTCACCCGCTGCAGTGTTCCCACTGGCATCCATGTGAAAATGAGCAAAGTGACTTCCTGAGGCCACCCAGTGAGTTCATGGCTAAAATGGGATTTGAATCCTGGTCTCCCAGAGCAAGGGCCAACAATACCTTATCCAGTAGGCTAGACTGGATGTGTGGAAGCTATACATTCCCGTAAGTGACAGATCCACTGACTACTCTCCTGCACTCAGTACTCCACCATGATAGAGAACTCTCTGTACTGAATCCTCCTCCCTCATAAGTGCAGTATCAATATGGGGTTTACAGCATTTACAAGGTTGTTGATATTTGCCCATAAAAGGGAAAGGAGGCATTTGGCCCTTAAAACTATTGTTTTGTTCTGTCTGAAGTCTCAAGTCATCCAGTCACATTCAGAGGCAGATATAAAAATAAATTGAACATTTCCATTCTAGAAAAACGGATTTAGCCACCAGTGGAGTGTTGCTGTCTCTCACTGCCAAAAGCCAGCTTCATCCACCCCCTACTTTTGATGAGGAAAATGCTTAGAAGATGGAGCACATGAGGTAGGAAAGGTGGAGTGTGATGCGCAGGGAACTGAGGGTGAGAGGAAGAGGCTGGATTCCACGTGCTCTTACAAATATTTTGCTATATGGTCTGTGAAGGACAAGCATTTAGGTTAAAGTAAGGAACATAAACTCTTACTTTTACTCTAAGCTGAATAAAACTCTGTAGCATAAAGTGAAGAACCGATGGATTCTGTGTTGAACATGCCACTTCCAAAAGTCTTTGACAATCAGCAGTATCTTCACTATGAGATTCTGGCTCAGCTAGCTCTGTACCATGCTGCTGAAATTTAAAGTACTGCTGCCATCTGCAGGGGCTCAATTTGATGTCATTTTTGTGCTTTATTGGTGAGCTTGTAGAAAACAGGGATTTGCTTTTATAGCATGCCCATCTGAAAACAAATTAGACCCTGTCAGGATCTGTACGGGTGGCATTTCCTAATGTGTTGTGCACTCATGAGCCAAATTCATTTGTACTGTAATTCCAGTGGAATTATAGCATCAGGGATGAATTTGGGAAATATAGGGCAATTTCATTGCAATTGCCCCTTTATGGCTGAAACAGAGCATCGCTACTAGGCCACAAGACTTTGCTGAGCCAGCTCCATAGAAGGAACAAAGCGTGTCTTTAGACAGACCACCCATGGGCCTGTGCCAGGGGTGGCCAGTCCCGCATCCCCCCCCCACACAGCCCTGACAGCTCTGGGTATAAACGGACCTGGTGCTGCCGCAGACCACCGTCTGCCTGTGTGGCACCCCCCGCCCCCAAACCATAGAGCTGCAGGATGATTGGCTGCTGCTGTAGGCTGCCACCCGCAGCGCTGTGGCGTTGCCAAGGCAACTCCTGACCTGAAGCGGAGCTGTAGTGACCCGTCTGCCAAGTAGGCAGACAACAGCTCCACCCCCAGCTGGTGCTCTGGGTTTGGGTGACCTGCTCTGCTTGTGGTACCCTGGAACATTCTGGAGCACTGCCAGCAAAGCTGCCCTGGAGCACAGACCACCTGCCCCATCTCTACTCCAGCTCACCCCCAGGTGGGCCACCTTTAAACAGATGGTCTGCCCAGGGGTGTGGCGTAACAGAGGTGGGGCAGCTGTCTGTCTAAACACATCCACAGTTCACTGAATTCTCTTCACCAGTGTACCCTTTCGTTACCCTGCGCAGTTCACAACATCATCTCTAGACACCACATCATCTTTATCATCTGCCAGCTCCCCTTCCCAGACTGCAGTCTTCCAGGTCCTGGGTAGGAACTTCACTCATGGGCCTACCTCACCCCATTTGGGAAGGGTTGTATGGCAGGCTCCCGCTGAGCTTCTCTGAGATGAACTCCCAGCCTTTCATCCATTCTACTTGGGGAGTCTTGAGACAAGCTTCCAGACTAATTAGCCTCAGGTGCTAATGGTAATGATCTACGCTCATACTCCCACCTCAAAGCATAATAACCTGTGGCTATTTATGACAGGACCTCATCCTACAGACACTGCAATGGCCTACACCCTTCCTGATAGCATAGTTCTAGTATTACAAACTGGGTTCAAATAGGTCTCAGGTGCATATTTTGTAAATCTGTTACAGAAATAAATTTCTTTAAGTCTCTATTCTACAGTGGGAGCTGCAATTGTTTCACAGCATGGAAAGAGCCTGTTCAGCAGCTTTACACTGGCCTTGTCCAGTGCCCAAGTGCTGGTAGCACAAACTTAAATTTTGAAAGAGATGGAACACTTTGGATAACAAACAAGGAAGGACCATAGGATATGGCACAGACAGCCTGGTGGAGGTGGTATGCAGAGTCATGTTTTATGGGATGTTTTGGTTTTGGGTAGCATGGATGGATATTTGGAAGCAGACTGATCCAGGCTGAAGGCATTCGGATACAAACGGATAATGGGATTTATTCAATCTGATGGCATCTAGTCTGAAAGAATGTACCAGAAATGGGCTGGGCAGGATATGTTGAGCCAAACTGGGGATACGTAGGGCTGTGAGCTTATAATGGCAGAAGAATGGGAGTGGAGAGAAGTGTGGTAGCACCAGATGGGAGTGAGAGCACTGAGGTTGGATGGAATGGTTGATGTGAAAACGAAGCCCTATGAGCAGATTCAAACTGGGAAGCCATTGGCAATAGAGAGATATTCTTCTGGGTCAGTCAGTCAGACCAGGTTGGTCTCAGTTTCAACTCAAGAATATAATAGGTGGATAGCATACCAAAGGATTGCTCGAGGGAGAGGCAGTTAGAAGTCCATTTTCTACCCTGGACTGGATGATTTGCCAATGCTGCCCTACTAGTTTGTTACTGAAATTAAAAACAATGACAAGGGCAGAACTCAAGAAAGGCATGTGTCTGAAGTGAGGATGCACTAGGTGTATATGCTGAGGGTGGGGTGAGAGGCATGGAAATAACATTCATTCTTGGAGAGGGAGCAGAAGAATTCTATCTACATTTCCTTTATATACACCGTCTTTATGTGGAGTATCCACCTTTCCAGTCCTGACAAACAAAGTGAGACCATATAGATTAACTGCTAAGTCTTTCTAGATATGCACTTATTTTTGGCTTCTACCCGTGTTTTTTTTCCCCTTTCCACTCAGAAGTTCAGTTTCTGGTCATTTTCTCTCACTTTGTGATGGTTTTGACAGGTTTCTCTTTCCATTCTGCACACAGAGCAAAAAAACTCTGACATCAGTGGAAATTAAATATTAGGAGGGGTGGGGAAAGATTTCTCTTTACGTGAAATGAAGGCAAGAGTATGCAAAGCAATGATCACCACCACCCCCTACACACACACACACACACACAATTATGCTACTCCATAATGGTGGGTTGCCTCTATTTTAAAGAAGTCTTATTTTATAAATAACAGCAATTTGTGACTAGAATGAACCTTGTCTGTGGGCAGCATTCAAAACACATCAGAAACTGGTGTTAAAATATACATTTCCAGATTTCTATTTTTGGACTCAGTTACTACAGCTTTGGACCGTACGTGTACGTGTTCTACAAATCTAATGCATTTGTGGCCAATACAGCACCCCAGAGTTAAGCTGAGCAGTGTTACTGTGCTATTCAGGTGCTAAGCTAGAAAGCGGAGGCCGGGTCTCCATTGAGCTAAGACTATCTCAAGAGCCAGAGAGAGTTGGACTCTACTCTAGCTGTCTGTGTTGGGTTCCAATTAGGGTTGTCACCTCTGCATCTTTTTATGGAACACTTATGAAAAATGCAGACCCTGCAACATGTAACATGTAACATGTATTTTTCAGGTGCAATTCTAGTTCCAATGATGATTGCCACCATTTTACTGTTCCCTTTTGTCAATATCAGCTACTATGGTATGGAGCACTGCACAAACGCATACATGTACAAGTTCTTAATATGTACACACCAACTAGTTTATAGTACTATTCAAATACTTAATATTCTATATTTTGTTCAAAGGGTTCACAGATTATGCTTGCGTTTGGTGTCACTAGAGTAGTCTTGTATTCAAATCAGGCCCAGTTTCTGCTGATTTCCTGTATAATTTGCTAATGATGAGTTGCTACTGGCTTCTCACACCATTGGGAGAGAACTGTCAGTTGGAAGGCAGCATGCAAAGCAACCAGTATCTTGACATAAGACTCCTTTAATCCTCTAGATACCTCCACATGGTTGCTTGCTGTTTAATGAGTTGCTTCTGAGCATACAGTTAAATGAAGCTGTAAGAAGCTGAAAGCTGTCACTGTGTCATCAGCTATTATTTGGGCAGAATGAATTTTTCAGAAGTTTGATAGCCTTGACACTGTCTAGAATACACACAGGTTTTCAGGTATTGGTACAACTAGCCTTAAACCAGAAACGCTGCTAAACACAGTTCCGCACTCAGACTTAAATCTAATGGCTCTCAAATTTATCCCTCTAACAACAGGATAAAAGAAAGAAAAAACCCTCCTTCTGCCCGTCTCCTCTAATCATGGGACAGGAGAAGAAGGTGACTCACCTCTGAAAGAGTCTGGATCCTCTTGCTGTTGCTGCAGCTTGTAGAACTGCAAGTAGCAAGGCAAGTCTGGATGCTGCGGTATCCCTCATATTGCTGCCAAAATGAAGCATATCTGCTAAGAGCTCCTCCTCCAGGAGGGCAAAGTGTGCAGTGCTCAGTTGGAAAGTAAATATGTCCACTTCATTACATATAATACTCTTTTGCCCTTTCTACAAGGTTCTTAGTAGACTTTATAAAAATGGACTATCCTCACAAACCAAGATTCCCATAGTGTGTCAGAATTAGGAGTTCCTGGCTCTCACAACTATGATGAGGCCACAAAATTCCTTCCCACCCTCATTCTTGGGGACTTCACCATCCATGTTCATGTCACCCCGACCCTGTTACTTCCCATTTCCTCTCTCTAACCTCTTCTTTTGACCTCCACCTCTGGACTCGCTACCCTACACAATGGGACAGTCACTTCCTTGACCTAATCTTCTCCAAAAAAGTTTCCATTTCTGACCTTTGTTTTGATGTCCTTCCCATTTCCAACTACACTTTGCCTCATTCCACATCTCCCGCCTTTCCCCCTTGCCCAACCTCTCAGGGTGTTTTTAAACAAGACAAGAAACGCAGCTGATCCTTTGATCAGCTGCCTTTCTTTGTGCTCGTTTAAATGTCTAACCTTCTTTGAAGCCGGATCTTCCCCGCGTTAGAGCGACCCGGCGATCCTGCCCCCTACGACGCGGATCCCCGATGTGCCGGCTTTAAGCCGCACTGCCGGGTCCCCGTTGTAGAGTGCGCACGCGCAGAAGGACGCACATGCGCACATCGTCTCTGAGACGGATCTGATGCTCTTCTGAACATCAGACCCGTCCTAGAGAGGAAGGTGGGGGGGAAATGCGGCAGATTAAACGATCCTGCTTGTGAGCGGGATCGTTTAAAAGCGTCCTAACTCCTTCAATCCACTCAGGCACTCAAAGAAAAACTAATCAGTATGGTGTTTGTTTGGTAGGGCTTTTTTACCATTTTAAGTTCTCATAATAAGGCCCTCTTAATCCAGAATAAATCTGTCCATACACAGACATGTAGCAAAATAATTAACTAAATGTATGTAGATCAGCAATGGCGCTTGGCCATGGCAGCCCCTGCTGGTATGGCAGGGCTGAAGATGTGCTAGCCTGCGTTGGTGGCCCTTAGCCTGGGCTGCATCCGTGGAGACACAGTCCTGGGATAACATCTGGCACCACGTAAATAGATGTGCTGGTGGGTACTGAGCCACAGTCGGCCACCATCACATCTGTTTTTATCCACTGATTGCTGCCTGATTTTCACATTTAGAGAAATGGTCAGTTTCTAGATGCTTAACATATGTAGCCTGACTGTTTTCTAAGGATATCATTGAGGCCAATCACATGCCCCAAGTGTGCCATGCGGCACATGTGCGCAAACCACACACACACCCCATTACAGGGGCATTGTGCCACACACAAACCATAGGGATCCACGCAGTATGTGCGCAGGACCCATGCGTAAACCATGTATAGGCAGTTTGGGATTGCAGCTGTTGACCACAGATTTGAAATAAATCTTGCCAAATACTTTGTCAGACCGATAAATCTCTAAACATCCTCTTTACTCAGAGTGGCTTTCAATTTTTGCTTATATTAAATCTCATTCCAAAGTTATGATCTCTTTGATAAACTTACATTCAAGGTATAAATAACGTAAGTTCAATAAATTTGACATTTTTAAGTTCAGTGCTGGTTGTCTCTCTCATGTGATCCCTGCAAAAACCTTTTTAAGTCTTTCACTGTATCATTTAAGCCAAAATGAAGAATCATCTATTTTATGTGTAATGTGGATGACTTTTCAACATTAAATTTGTTGTTTAAATACAACCATTGTTTTGGGCTGGCATTAAAGCAATACAACAGGAGTAACCAGAGTCACACTGCCTGGGACAGAGAATACAAGCACTTTGGGTGTTAACATGACACTACACACACACACACACAAGTGAGTGGTACGTGGGCAATGTCACGTTTATGAAGTGCAGAGCTGCACTAGTCAGTCACAGCATAGGGTCCAGCTCTTCAGAGCCTGCCATTGGAGCAGCTATATGTTGCCCCCTTCCACAGGTGGACACTGAGGAACCGGAAGCTGTGATAGGGAAATGACCTGAGTACTGGGTCCTTTCCCTGCCACAGCTTCTGTTGCCACTGCTGGAGCATGAACTGCAACACATCCTTCCCTGGGGAAGGATCCAGCTGCATTCTTCTTCCCCACTACCTAGGGCTACCATACCTCCCCTTTAAAACAGGACGCTTATGAAAAATACATGTTGCAGCCCTGCGCTGGAACCAATGCAGCCCTGCACCATATATTTTTCATAAGTGTCCTAAGAACATAAAACATGCCATACTGGGTCAGATCAATGGTCCATTGAGCCCAGCACCGGTCTCCGACAGTGGCCAATTTCAGCTGCTTGGAGGAAGTACTCAATAGGTCACTATGGGGCAGTCCATTCCCTTTTGTTCACTCCCTGCTCCTCACAGTAAGAGGTGATATTCCCCAAACCTACCTGGCTAATAGCTACTAATAGACCTATCCTCCAGAAACTTGACCAACCCTTTCTTAAATCCAGTTATACTACTGGCCTTGACCACATCTTCTGGCAAAAAAATCCACAACTTAATTGTGTGTTGAGTGAAAAAAATACTTTCTTTTGTTTGTTTTAAATCTGCTACTCATTAGTTTCATGGGGTGTCCCCTGGTTCTAGTACTATTTGACATGATAAATAACAGTTCGCTAGCCTCTCTTCATAGGGGAGCTGTTCCATACCCCTTATCATTTTTGTTGCCCTTCTCTATACCTTTTCTATTTTTACTTTATCTTTTTTGAGATGGGGCTGTAGCAGTGCCACTCAGTGAGTATTGTCAGGATTAGGACCCAAATCACTCACTCAGGGAATTAGCATATAGTCATTCATTTATTTTCCGTAACAACATACTTAATTCTATACCCTATGCAACAGTCTTTGTCTCAATGATCCCAGCCTGGCCAGGTAACAGTTCTCTGGCTGGCAGTGGCTACTCACACAGCCTTCCTTCAGGGTAGTGCTTCTCTAGTAGACAGCCCGCAGCCTCCTCCCTCTCAGGAGCATTTGGCATCCAGGCAGCTTCTGAGGTTCTTCTTCCTCTTCATTGCTTGTATATCCTTGAGTGGGCGTGGCTTCAACCCCACTCTACGCCTCTTAAAGGGCCAGGACCAGAACTGCACACAATATTCAAGTTGCGTTTGCACCATAGATTACATTGGGGAATTATGATATTTACAGTTTTATTTGCTATCCCTTTATGAATAATTCCTAACATTCTGTTTAGTTTTTTGACAGTCACCACACAATGAGCTGAGGATTTCAATGTATTTTCCACAGTGACTCCAAGGTCCTTTTCCTGAGTGGTAACTCCTAATTTAGAACCCAGTATCGTGTACTTAAAGTTGGGGTTATTTTTCCCTATGTGCATCACTTTTTACGTGTCCACATTAAATTTCATCTGCCATTTAGATGCCCATTCACCCAGTCTTGCAAGATCTGCCTGCAATTCTTTACAGTCTGCTCGTGTTTTAACTACCTTGAATAACTTGGTGTCATCTGCAAATCTGATCACCTCACTCTTTACTCCCTTCTCCAGATCATTAATTAATATATTAAATAACACTGGTCCCAGTGCAGATCCCTGAGGCACTTCACTATTATTGTCTCCACTGGCTCTTTTCACACAGACACTGCCGTGGGCCCGGTGGATGGGTGAACATACCCACCAGACACACACCAGCAGCGAGCAAGCAGGCATTCACATGGACACCACCACAGGGGATTGTGGGAAGTCAGGGGATGTCCTGGCACCCACCCACCGGGCACACACCCATACCATTCACATGGACAGCCTGTACACCAAGCAGAGGGAAAACCACACCCAGCTGCGTGACATTACAACATGGCTCAGCGAGGGCAAACAAAGCCGTGGCACACGTCACCACCCTTACACTGCCAGACTCCAAGCGGGTGGGGGAGGAGGGAGCTGGAAGGTCAAATGATACAAAAAAGTAGCCCCAATCAAGCCCCGAGACACTGGCTAGATAGCCGGGTGCCACAGATCACCACAGATCACCAAATCCCCAGATCCCGTCCACAGACCATAGTCCACACAAGCACACAGGGGAACCCAGCAGGGAGAGGGAGAAGGGGGGAGGCAGAACTGGGGTGGGTGGGACAGAGCATAGAACACACAAGCAAGCCCTGCAATGGGTGGGAGCCACATCAGTCCCCCTAGCCAAGGAGCACCACACACAGGACCCCCAAATCCCAACACACTGTGCAAGGCACAGGGCTGCAGAGGAGACACAGGCAGCTGTCAAAGAGCATGGAGGAGTCAGGGTCAGAGGGCACAGAGAGGAGAGGCGGTGTCCAACAGTGACAACCTGGCACCAAAGCATCAGCTACCCGGCCAGCTCCCCCAACCACAGCACTGGCACAAGCACAAGCACAGCAGCTAGAGGGGAAGAGAAAACGGGAGGTGGGGACAGGGATTGGGCCACGACAGGGGGGAGTGGGGAGAACACCACAAGCACACTAGATCCCACCCGGTCACCAGAGGCCCGTCATCCCATGACAGGAGAGGAAATCGCCCCAGAGGCCACTCCAAAGGGAGTGGCAAGGGAGATGGATCACACCCATCAGGCCAGCCACACTCACAGTCAGGAGCCCTCCTATTGCGGCACCCCTCCATGGCTGCCAGAGGAAGAATGGGGGACCAATAGGGGGCAGTAGCCACAACGCGCCACGGGGTCGGAACCAGAGCGGAACCAGAGCGAGGCCAGGTCAACGTAAAGGGACAGTAGCACACAGAGATGCATGGACTATGCCCCAAGGAGAATGCAAAACGGCCCATGGGGGGGACCAGGGAGGCAAGTAGGGATGGAGCCCCGTTACAGAAGGCAAGGGGGCACTGATAGTGGTCACTTACAGCCATGCACAAGCACACAGCCCCAACAGGTAGCAGGATACGTTCAGGGCTGCAATGGGAGCAACCACAGTCCTGCAACATACCATGGGTTTCATGGAACCTAGGGAACACCGCTACAAAGTGGACCTTCCGAGTGTTATCCACAGTCCCTCGGAGGGAGTACCCAGATTAGAGCAAGTACCCCGGAACACATCCCAGGCCAGCTGGAGGAGCCAAAACACACCCTCAATGACCCGTCAAGGGTACACGTGGCATCCCAAGATACATGCCCATTCCCCATCCCCATCCTCCATGCCCTGGCCATCCTGGTCACCCAAAACCCCAGACCATATACAGGAGGAGAGAGACAGGGCTGTGCAGCCTGGTAACACCCAGTGACAAAGCACAGTGAGCCACAAGAGCCCGCAAGGTGCAAGGGCACTGTGCATTACCGATGGTGGGACAATATCCCCCCATACAGGAACTGACAGCCAATACAGCTGCACAACGTGCATGCAGATGGAAAGGTGAACCCCAGTGGAGAAACCAACCCACACAACCACTGGTCACTACCCCCCTCCCCGAGCCCCCCAGACACCGGCCAGACTTCCAGCACCAGCACCATGATCTGCTGGTGCAACAGACCCACAGATACCACAGGAGAACACAGGCTGAAAAACAACGTAAGCATTTACTGAAACAGGGGCTAGGAAGATCCGTCACCGGCCAGAGCAAGCAGATGCCAGGGACACAGGGGTTGCACCACTGGGTGCAGGCACGGAGCAGACCAGCACAATGAAGGGGTCCGAATGGTTCCATGACTGACCTGCTCGCAAAGGATTTGACCGGATCCCCACTGACCACAGAACAGGAGACAGATGGACAGGTGGGGGTTCATGCAGAGGGGTAGCAGCTAGCAGAAAGGACACAGGGAAGCAGGACCAGGGTTACATCGCAAGGGAGCAGAGATCCACCAAGGAGGTTGCAGCAATGGCAGTGTCACAGTGCAGGAACCGGGTGCTCAAGAAACAGGAGCCCCTGGACAAAGCCTTCCAAGGCGAAGAGGCCCCGGCGGTAACCATGGGCATGCATGTGAGTATCCACCATGAAGCAGTGCAAAAGGGGATGGTCTGTGGCAGCGGTAGCCCCAACATCCAAATGACTTCGCTCAGCTCTCAGGGCAGCCATCTTCAGCCCAGTAGGCGTCCCAGTTAGGAAGGGACCACCAGCAGGAGCGGGCAGCAAGCCCAGCTCCTCAAGGTGAGTCTGGCAATCTGCTCGCGGACAACAGAATCCATGAGCATGCAGCAGGACACTGGTGTAGCAGCTAGCAACATATGAACCACCAGTCTGGAGGGCCAATCCGAAGTCGTGATGATCAGCCACCTCGCGAGCAGCAGCAATCTCCCAGGCTTCCCATGGCAGCGCAACAGAGGGTAGGGGTCCAACAGTCACAGTAGCATTGGGGCACAAAGCCAAGCTCCCTAAATTGCCTCTGACATTCAAGACCCCCAAAGGGGTGACCCGGCAGTCACGTATAACAGGAGAGGAGATTGAAGCCATCACCAATGGAAAAGGGGTGGCTCACCAACAACTGGACATCGCTGCTCTGCCACAGGGTACCCAGCAGCATGGTCGCACATACCAGCGACTCCTCACCAGCCCTATGGTCACTCATGCTAGTGGGAACAGCAGCATTGCAACGCAGCCACCTGGTCCTCTCCAGGGTGCCCCTGAACGGCTATGGCTGTTAGGTGGCCCTATTAACGCGTAAGCTGGGTTGGATGAGGCCACGGAGCACTGACTGATGGTGGGAGACCATGCTGGCCACGTGGGCAGACAAGTAATGGACAGCCCACTTCCGGATGACCCATGCCCTGCTGTGCCGGGTAGCAGACATCGTTGTCCTCCTCCCCACCTCAGGAGGCAGGCAACCAATATGCGGAACCCAATACCTCCTGGAATGCTGGTGACAATAGAGGTGTGACGCCTGACCAACACCGACTCCTGAAGGAGCATCACAGAGCAGTTTAGTGTGGGGGCCTCGACCATTAATAGGGCCTTGCATGATGTCTGCGACCTCCTGGTGGAGCTGGTACTTGAACGGGTCATCCAGCTACTGCAGGAATCTGTTCATCTGTCCTGCTGATAGGGTGGCCCCAGTGCACCATATCAATAAGGGGCCCAGTAACCACTGAGCGGCAGGGGAGGGGATGGGCCCTGGCTCATGGAAGATGTTCCCCAGACTCATGGATGGACCACAGCATCACTGGGCACCAGCAGAACCACAAGATGGTCAGTGACCCAAAAGGGGCTGATCGCTTACTGTTAGCAGTCACTATGCCAGGAAACGGACTCGGGGTACAGACAGGGAAGGAAAGAAGAGGCTGCCACTAGCTGATAGGTAGCTGCACAGGTCGTAGTGGTCCCTCTTCGAGGCTCTTGGTTTCCCCCACTGCATTGGCGCTATTGACAGCATGCACATCCCGATCTTCCATTCTCTCCACAGCAAAAGTGACTATCTGAACAGGAAGGGCCAGTTCTCTGTGAACCTAAGGCAGTCGTGGATCACTGTTGTCTCTTTATAGATGTGTACATGGGTATCTCGGAGAGGAACCATGATGTGTGGATCCTGTGCTCCTCCCCCTTCTATGCCAGGTTATTCAATGGGGAGATAGCTCCAAATCTGTACAGGGTTATTGAGGGAGGGTCGATGGCTCCTGTTATAATTGGGGATCCTGCCTATCCCCTGACCCCATGGCTAATGAAGGCCTATCCCGTGGCCTGCACCTCCACCCGGGTGCTCTTCAGTGACTGCCTGGTCTCTGAGAAGTGCGTGGTGGAGAGGTCCTTCAGCCTGTGCAAAATGAGATGGCGCCGCCAGCTTAACAGGAGCCAGTTCGACCTCTAATACACCCCTATCCTCATCCTGGCTGCCTGTGTACTGCATGCACAACATATGTGAGACATGTGGAGCTGCCTTGGACAATCCCCCTCAGTGACAGAGATCTACCCCTGCACCCCTATACCAGCATGTGCAGGGTGGGGCCTTCAGGCAGATCTCAGAGGAGAACCGGGATGCCCTATGCAGGCGCATTGTGGTCCAAATGGGTGAGAACTGATACGTGGCTGTGGCGGACACTTGGCCAAGAGGCCTGTACCTCTGTATACCTTACTTCAGTACATTGTGCCTTCTGCCCCCATACCTGCCTTTGTCTTGTAAGCTGTGTGTCCTAGCTACCCCCCATAGTCTGTCAGTGGGTGTTGTGCCAGGGTGGCTCCCCGATCCCTCCTGTCATGGCAGGGGTCCCCGTTGCTTCATTCTACTACCTTGTGCCCTGGACATCCTGTGCAACCACCGCTGTGGTTTCCCCACTAATGGGCCTTGGATGGTCCTGGTGGTGTGCCTGTGCTCCCTTACACCATTCCATCTGCACATTGAGGGAGTGGTATGGTACCCTTTAGAGCCCCAGGACCTGCCTTGGAGGGAATTGAGTGGTGTTAGGTTGCAGGGATGTCAGCTTCCCGGGTCTGCTGGTATTCCATCACCTTTCCATCACCTGTTGGGGGTAATGTAATGGTGATGGCATGGCAGCAGACACTGGCAGCTGTCATCCCAGCAACCTTACACCACTCTATCCCCTCCAAGGCAGGTCCAGGGACTCTAGGTGCCATTCCATCTCTCTCCTCGATCTCATTCTGTGGCTTGCCTCCTGCAATGTACCGCTGCCCTCCCTCATGGACCCTGCAACCGGTTCTGGGACCCTTTGTACCTTTACCTGTGTGTTCTGTTGCTTCCTGGCAGCTGGTGGGGACCAGCTGGTGTGGTGTGCTCCCACCTCTGCTTGTCTGCTATGACAGGCTGGCCATCCTCCCAGGGTGCATCCCCGGTCCCAGCAGCCGGTGGCCATCAGTGGCCTGTGCCGCAGGGTACGGTCACCTGCAGCTGCACAATGGGTGATGATACATTGGCCCGTTGTGCTGGTCACCTTCGCCCTTTACCCTTTCAGATGTCCTGTGCCTTCTAGGATCCTACTGTCTGGCACGGCACACGTGTGAGCTGCCAGGCCAGCCTGCCTAGCTGCTGTGTGTCACCGGATCCCTGGCACTGGCCATCGCAGAGGTGTTCTGCCTGTTAGCTATGTTCCCTTCAATCCCATTGTACAGACTCCATGACAGCCAGGTATGTGCAGTAAACAATATTTTTTATTAGGGGATATTTACAAGAGATGGGGCTCATCTTTTATGGGGTCTCCCCCTTCCCCTCTTCACCACACCACTGGGGGCAGGCTCCTTGCAGGCCTTGGCAGCCGCAACCTGCTGTGGCCGTTGGCTGCCTGGCCCGGGCTCTCCTTCCTCCACTGGCCACTCCACTTCTGGGTCTGGTGGTTGCTCCTGTGAATGACACATATAGTCTTTGCATTAGCTATCCATTCCCCATGCACACACACACACCCATCCCGGGTGCACCTTTGTGCACCTGGGCGCTGCTGGCAGTCTCCCTTTGTGTTTCCCTGTCCTCATCCGCTTGTGGAGGGCTGGGGAGGGGTCCTGTCCTTGCTCCCGTTATCCCTGTGGGTGTGTGCCTCACGTCACCTTCTCAGACCCGTCTCCCCATCCCTCCTCCACGGCCAGTTCCCCCCCTGAGCACTGTGTTCTCTCCTCCCGTCTGCTCAGGGTGTTCCTGGCCCCACTCCTTGCTGGCCCCTTGCCTGTCCCTTGGGTGCCCTTGGGAGGGGATGGGGCCTGCTGCAGTGCTGTGCCCCTGTCCCCTTTGTGTCACCCCACCACCTCCCGCCACTATGCGCATGTCTGAGTAACCCTACCATCGGTATCCTGGTTGCCAGGCTCCAGGATGGCCTCAAGATCCTCCACATTCTCCTCCTGGGCCACCACTTCCTCCTCCTGCACCTCCAGGTCCCCTTGAACTGTGGGGGGCAATAGCAGTCTGTCAGTTCACCCTTGCTTCCCACTGGGGCCCGGGCTGTCCTGGGCCGTGCCCTCCCCCCCAATTCCTTGGGATCTTTCTCTTACCTGGGTCATTGTCTTCCTTCTCCTGGGGGGTGTCCCTGGTATCCAGCCGCTTCCTGTGCACCCCCTGTCCCTGTGGGTTCTGACCCTGTGGGTTTCAAGGGCGCATGAGGAGGGTGATGTTCCCAGTGATGGCTTCCAGGGATGCCTCCTCCACCTGTAGGATGGGGGGCGGGGGGTCCTCCCACTTCCTGACTGGCCTCATCAGGGGCAGTGGGCTCCCCCTGTTCAGAGGGTTTGGGACGGGGGGTGATCTTCACCTTTTTTCTGCCCCTGGCAAAGGCCGAGCCATGTATACGGGAGGCTACAATCTCCCGGTCCATGCAGAGGAAGCAACCCAGCTCAGCGAAATCGTGTGTCCACATGGCATGGCCAGACCTAAGATTGTTGTCGTGAATATGCTTGTATCCTGACCTCAGGTCCTTTGCCTGCTGTATGCACTGGGGCCCATCCCTATTGTACCCCATGCGCTGCATTTCCTGGACGATGACTTCATGGACATGTTTTGTCTTGAAGCAGCACACCAGATCTCCC
The DNA here is from genome assembly GCA_003113815.1 of Sphenodon punctatus. Taxonomy (NCBI): domain Eukaryota; kingdom Metazoa; phylum Chordata; class Lepidosauria; order Sphenodontia; family Sphenodontidae; genus Sphenodon; species Sphenodon punctatus. The sequence continues at coordinate 1,923,973 of QEPC01007467.1, forward strand.
TGGACCATTTTGGTCCCCCACAGGTGTATGAAGTCCAGGGTCTTGTCCTTGGTCCAGGGGGTTCCCCTTTTGGGGTCCGCCTGTGGGGGGGCCATCCAGCCTGGCTGCCTGGGGCCCACCCTGTGGCTGTGGTGGCAGTGGAGCAGGTGCTCTCCTGTTGGGGGAATGCATCTGGGTAAGCTGTTGTCCTTCTGTAATCGTTAGTGCTGTGGGGTGTTCCTTGCCCTCCCCCACCCCCACCCCCCGGGGGTTCCTGTTGTTATACATGACTGCCACAGAGACCCTCCTCGGCTGTGTCCCCAGTGGTGCAGTGCTCTAGGATGTGGGTGCTCTCCTGTTGGGGGAGAGGGTGGAGCTGTCAGCAGTCTGCCCAGTGGTACCCTGGCATGTGCTCGGGGCTCGTCTGTGCCCTCCCCCTTCCGTGTGTGGGTGGGGTTCCTCTGTCTTACCTCACTTTTGGATGTGCTCTCCTCTCTGGCCCATGTTGCTGGGGCTGGCGGTAGGGGTGGAGCCGGTGCTATATTGTGCCCTCTCCCCTGTATCGGAAAGGGAGACCTGTCAGTGGGCAGCCTGGGCCCCCCTCTCTTGGGTGGCCCATGGTCCCTCAGCTTACCCTGCCCCTTGCAGATCATGGCTTGGCACTGGCTCCCTTTGTCTTGTCTGTTGCCTTTCTTCCAGATATGTTGGGAGCCAGCGCACCCATGACTTCGCTCGCTTCTCCTTTAAGGGCTCTTGGCCAGGTGTTCAGCACATATCTCCTGGTGGGTGGGTCTGCTTGCAGGCTCCTGAAATGCCTCTCTAGCCATCTCTCACTGGTTTTGGCGGACCCTTCCCATGGGTGGGTGTGCCTACCTGTTCACACAGATGGCTGGGTGTTCCACACCCATCTCCACCCACGGAGCATCCTGGTTCCTTCCCGGATGCTCCATGGGTGTAGATGGGTGTTGATGGGTGGGTCATAGGAGCACACTCACCCACCCGACCCCATTCATACGGATGCTCACCCACCCATCCGATGGGTAGAGATGGGTAGGTGGCATCCATGTGAAAATGGTCACAGACACTGGCCATTTTTACACGGACATCACCCACCCACAAACACCCATAAACACCCATCAGATGGGTGTGAGAGTGCCCGTGTAAACGTCCACAAGTGGGTGGGTGCACATTCAGGACCCACCCACCGACACCCAGCAACACCCATGGAGCAGCCAGGAAGGAGCCGGCATGCTCTGTGGGTGGAGGTGGGTGGAGATGGGTGTTCAAAACCCGTCGGTCCATGTAAAAACCCAGACACCCACAGGAACGGGTCCACTGAGACCACAGAGAGATGGCTAGAGAGGCCACGCAGGTGCCCCCAAGCAGACACGCCCACCCAGGGAGACACCAGATGCCTGCCCAGGAGCCCTTAAAAGGGATCTGAAACAGGACATGGGTGCACCAGCTCCCACTATGTCTGGAAGGAAAGCCTCCAACAAAAGAAAGGGAGCCAGCACCACAACTCACGCAGGATGGGCCAGGGTAAGCAGAGGGACCCTGGGACGCCCAGGGGAGGGAGGTCAGCCCCATGGGCCAGGGGAGAAGTGGGAAGGACCACTAAACATAGCACACCCATAATGCCACAGGGCCGAGGACAGACCACAGTGCCCACGCCAACCGTAGCCCCCCACTCCAGCACAGCCACGGGGCACGGGGAAGGGAGTGCGAGCAACAGCGAGGTATGTGTGAGGGGATCCCAAGAACCCGGGGTGGGGGGCCCGCACACCAACAGTGGAAAACAACCAGAGGGAACACCGGATGGGCAGCTGACTGCTAACGATTGCTACCCCCACTCCCAGGACAGCACCCAGACACAGGAGCAATGCACCGCCGGGGAGATGGCCAAGGAGGGTCTCCGTGACAGCCAGGTAAGGCACCCATGCCCCCCTGGGGGGAGTGGGGAGGGATCCCCCCACAAAGGAGCACAGGGGAGCCATGGGGAAGATGCTATCCCCTGTGCAATACCATCAACAGGAGACGACCAGCTCCGCTGTCACCACAGCTACCGGGCGGGCCCTAAGCCACCAAGATGGTAGGCTCCCCACTAGCGGTACCCAAAAGGGGGAGCCCTGGTCAGGGCAGGAGACCAGGGACTTCAGACATGGGGGGGGCGCAAAAAGGTCCAGCATGACCTGGTGCACAGCTATAAGACCAAACAGGTCTATGAAGCCATCGCCCAGGAGATGCAGTGGCAGGGGTACAATAAGGATGTCGCCCAGTGCATGCAGCAGACAAAGGACTTGAGGTCCGGATATAAACATATAAGCATATCAAGGACAACAATCTCATGTCCAGCCATGCCATATGTACCATGGAGTTCCATGGCGAGCTGGACTGGTTCCTCTGCATGGACGGGGATATAATCAGGGCCCCGATTCTTCCGTGGAATTTTTTTTTAAATTCCGCGGGAGTCAGGGGCCAATTCTGCGCCTCGGCGCAATTTACCATGCGGGGGGGGGCTTGGTTTGCCTCCTCCTCCCCCCGCACTGGTCAAACCTCAGGGCTTCCCCTCCCCAGCTGCTGGGGCGTGCTTGACTCCCACCACCCCCAAAAAAAACCCAAAAGGAATTGTCTTACCAGGGACGGCAGCAGCAGCTGCTCCGTCCAGCGCGCTCGTACTTCCTGCTCGTACTTCCTGGCCCCTCCCGACGGGGCCTCTCAGGGCCCTGCTGAGGTTCTCACACCCCAACCTGTTAACCTCACTCCCACAGATGAGCACCCTGGTCCAGTGAGGGGAGCTGCCACTGGCAGTGACGAGAGAAATTGGGAGATGCGGGCCCGGAACAGGTGGTGGAGAGAGAACCTCAGCAGGGCGCTGCTGGAGGAAACCAGAAAGTTAGCTGAGGTGCACGCAGAGGAGCTTGCTCTCACAAGGGAGGTCCAAATACGGGAGGGGGAGAGGGACCGGCAGCCATAGGCAGCCATGCTAAACCGGTCCCACACCGAACACCTGTGGAACAGGTGTCAGACTGCTTCCCTCCACCATGAAATGTGGCTCGACAGAGCCAAGAGGGTGAGGGGAAGTGTCGCGCTGGAGGGGACCTCCACATGGGCCCTTGACATCATTGGGGAGGTGGTGGGGCTCCTGCGGAGGGAACGCAGGTGGGACGTGCCCCCTCCAGTCCTGGGTGGAGGGATGGCAGGTGAGTACCACTGGGGTGCCCCCCACAGGTGCAGGTGGCATCCGCCCCCCTGCACTTCAGCCAGCAATGGTTTCCCCAGCAGCACCCCTTTCCCGGTCTCATCGACAGGGTCCCTCTCCCCCACATAGCCCCACAACATGAACCCATGGGGCTGCCCTTCCAGGTCTCACCTCTCCCAGTTCCTCCACAGCTGTGTCCGAGACTGTGGGGAATTAAGGAGGGGAGAACACACAGATACACATGCCCACTCGCTCGAGCAACGGAAGGCAGCAAGACTCTGATGGAAAAACAAGCCCTCAGGTTGGAATAGGGCTACCAGGATGGTGAGTCCCCAGCCTGTCTCATCATCGGGCACTGGGGCAATCACAGGCCTTAAGCGCTGCAACCTGCTCGCAGCCACACAGGGAAAAGGGAAGGGCTGGAGGCATGAGGCACTTGAGGGTAGGGGAGTGCAGAGGGCCCCAGGAGGGGGATAAGGGGGGATAGGACTCTGGCTCAGGGAACACACCCAGGCACCCGTGCTCCCCCCGACGTCGCTGGAAGACACACTCACCTGAATCTCTCTGTAATCCCAAGCACTCACCCACGCCCACACACACACA
>QEPC01007467.1:1932198-1976819 GCA_003113815.1 Sphenodon punctatus
CCCTCCCCAGCTGCTGGGGCGTGCTTGACTCCCACCACCCCCAAAAAAAACCCAAAAGGAATTGTCTTACCAGGGACGGCAGCAGCAGCTGCTCCGTCCAGCGCGCTCGTACTTCCTGCTCGTACTTCCTGGCCCCTCCCGACGGGGCCTCTCAGCTCCCTGCTGAGGTTCTCACACCCCAACCTGTTAACCTCACTCCCACAGATGAGCACCCTGGTCCAGTGAGGGGAGCTGCCACTGGCAGTGACGAGAGAAATTGGGAGATGCGGGCCCGGAACAGGTGGTGGAGAGAGAACCTCAGCAGGGCGCTGCTGGAGGAAACCAGAAAGTTAGCTGAGGTGCACGCAGAGGAGCTTGCTCTCACAAGGGAGGTCCAAATACGGGAGGGGGAGAGGGACCGGCAGCCATAGGCAGCCATGCTAAACCGGTCCCACACCGAACACCTGTGGAACAGGTGTCAGACTGCTTCCCTCCACCATGAAATGTGGCTCGACAGAGCCAAGAGGGTGAGGGGAAGTGTCGCGCTGGAGGGGACCTCCACATGGGCCCTTGACATCATTGGGGAGGTGGTGGGGCTCCTGCGGAGGGAACGCAGGTGGGACGTGCCCCCTCCAGTCCTGGGTGGAGGGATGGCAGGTGAGTACCACTGGGGTGCCCCCCACAGGTGCAGGTGGCATCCGCCCCCCTGCACTTCAGCCAGCAATGGTTTCCCCAGCAGCACCCCTTTCCCGGTCTCATCGACAGGGTCCCTCTCCCCCACATAGCCCCACAACATGAACCCATGGGGCTGCCCTTCCAGGTCTCACCTCTCCCAGTTCCTCCACAGCTGTGTCCGAGACTGTGGGGAATTAAGGAGGGGAGAACACACAGATACACATGCCCACTCGCTCGAGCAACGGAAGGCAGCAAGACTCTGATGGAAAAACAAGCCCTCAGGTTGGAATAGGGCTACCAGGATGGTGAGTCCCCAGCCTGTCTCATCATCGGGCACTGGGGCAATCACAGGCCTTAAGCGCTGCAACCTGCTCGCAGCCACACAGGGAAAAGGGAAGGGCTGGAGGCATGAGGCACTTGAGGGTAGGGGAGTGCAGAGGGCCCCAGGAGGGGGATAAGGGGGGATAGGACTCTGGCTCAGGGAACACACCCAGGCACCCGTGCTCCCCCCGACGTCGCTGGAAGACACACTCACCTGAATCTCTCTGTAATCCCAAGCACTCACCCACGCCCACACACACACACAGCTCTCACTCGGTCAGTCACACGCAATAAGGGTCAGATACAAGGAACAATAGCACACAGCACAGAAGGGGCCAGTCTCACAGGCACTCCAGGCTCCGATCACCAGCAATGCATCTGTCCCCTCAGCAGCCTTTTATCCTGTTCCCCCCAGGGCGTTGCTGTAGCCATGCAGAGCGGCGCACTGGGGGGGCGTGGCTGGGTTCGGCGTGGCCTGCGTCCTGGCCCCGCCCCCAGGCATCTCGGCATGCCGCTGTTGCGGCTCGCTGCGGGGAGGCGTGGCCTCTGGGCGCTCCCTGGGAGGACGCTGGGCGGCGGAGCTTAGGTTTAGTTGCGGTGGGGGGTGCGGAGGGCGTGGGGAGCCTTGTTGCGGGGGCAGGTGCCAAAGGGGTGTGGCCGCTGTGGACCCCAGCCCCTGGTTTCCTTACAGAGACACACACACCTCCAGGAACCTCGGTCTCACCCGCTGAACCCGGAACCGCCAGGTGACCAACCGCCCATGCTGGTCGCCCCACCAGCTCCAGTAAGCTGGACCACATAGCTGTCAGGAAAGAGGGGGAGTGGGGAGGGCATTGCAAAGAGCAGAGGGATGGGGTGTAGAGGCTGCTGTGTAGGGAGCAATGGGAACAGCAGAGGGCCACGGAAAGGGCTGTGGTGCCGGGGTAACGGTGCAAGGCAGGGTGTAACACACACCTTATGTTCCATTACCACATGGTCCAGCACCCCAGCGTGGCGTGGAGTGGCCTGTGGACAATGGAGAGCCCGGGCCGTCCGGCCGCTGCTCCCAAAGGACGGCAGCTGCACAGGCCCACAGGGGATCAAGCCCCGGTGGTGCACTGAAGCAGGCACGGGGAAGGCCCTGCAAATAGTGAAAACACCCCCTCCCCCTTGTACAGAACCCCTAATAAACTGTGTTTTACATTACCACTCTGTTGTTCAGTGTGTCAATGGGGGCACCATGGTGACAAGGGGTGGAGCAGGTGCACCGCCTGGATCATGCCCAGGCGGATCGATGGAGCCGGGTACGGGGCCAGCGTCCCTATTGAGGCCAGGTCCCACCCCACGGAGCCACTCTCCATGCTGCCACCCCATCTCCCTTGGACCTTTCCCATGTTCCACGCCCTTCCCCCTTGTATTAAAGTTGCTTTGTCCCCTTCCCCAGGTGTGTGTCTTGTTCCTCCGTGTGTCCTGGTCTCTTGTGTGGGCACCTCTTGGTGGTTATGACACTGTTGCCTGGCAGGGACTGGTTCTCCCGTGCCCCCTTCCCCCTCCCGGTGTATGTGCAGCTCCTCTGACATCTGCTTTGGGGCATCCGCCTGCTGTCCCTGGCCTGAGTTGTTTGTGTCCCATCGGCTGCCTGTCTTGGTTCCCTTCTCTCCCCCACCAGCCTGGTCTCTTCCCCCCCCCTTTCCCCCTGGTGCCTTGGGCCAGGGGTCCGTCCCCTTGGCTGCTGTCCCGGTGCCCTGCCCCCTCCCAGCATTTGTGATGCCTCCCTCCCCCCTGTCGGCCACACGGATCCCTTGTTGGTGTGGGGATATCTGCAGTGGGTTTGCTGCCAGTTGGTGTGGTCTGGGTCTCCCCCCCCCCGACCCCCCTGCTGTTCCCTGCCAGCCCGGCTGTGCTGTGGGTTTCCGTTCCTGCCAGCATGACTGCATGTGTCCAGTTCCCAGCTCCTTGTCCGGGGGGGCGTGGGATTGTGTGTGGGGGTCCTCTGCCGGGGTGCATGTGTGTGTGCATATGTGTGTATGTTGGGGTCCCTTGCTGCATTGGGCCTGCCCCCCTTCCCTGTGCCTCTTCCCACCCCACCCCCACCACACTGGGGGGCCCCCACCACCTTGGCCATGCAGCCCTTCCCTGTGTGGTTGTGTGCACGGTTGTGTGTGGGAGGTGTCTGGTGGGGGGGAACCGTAGCGCCCGGCTGTCTGGGCCTGTCATGGGGCTGGCTGGAGTCTGCTACTGTGTGTCTCCTGTCATCCCAGCTCCCTCCTACCTCACCTGCACGGGGTCTGGCAGTTCATGGGTAGAACCGCATGCTGCGGCTTTGTTTGCCCTCCATCAGCCATGTTGTGCCGTCGCTGTGCTGGGGGGGCTTCCCCATCGTTAGGTGTTTCGGGTGTCTGTGTAAATGTCATGGGTGTTTGCTCCGTGTTTCCCAGGGTGGGTGTTTGGACGCTGGGGGTGTGCCAGCCCCACCCCTTCCATCCCACAACCCCCTGCGGCGCTGTCCGTGTAAATGTCACCCAACTCAGTGGCGCTGGGTGTTCGCTGGGTGTGGTTGCCCACCCATCTCCACCCACCAGGCCTGCCGCGGCGTCCGTGTAAAAAAGGCCACTCTAACACTGATAAAATGGGTGTTACATTTTATTATACATGTTGCAGGGCATCCAAAGAGCAGCCCTACAACATGTATAATAAAATGTAACATCCATTTTATCAGTGTTAGAGTGTCTGTGTGAAAAGGGCCATTGTGAAAACTGACCATTTAGCCCTACTCTTTGCTTCCTATCCTTTAGCTAATTACCAATCCACAATAGAACACTGCCTCCTATTCCACAACTTTTTTATTTCCTCAATGGCTTTTTAATGTTCTCTTTTGAAGGGAGGTATGGTAACCTTACCACTACTCCAGTGACAAAACTGGAGACTCCCTGCCTGCTCTCTGCCCTGCAGAGAAAGCATAAGAAAGAATGCCTTGCAGCATGGAGGCCTGTGCCTGGTAAATATCACCAGGCAAGCCAGCCATCCTGCCCTGCAGTCTCTTCAAAGCACAGAGAGCAGACAGGGAGATTCTCACTTTTGGAGTTCCCATTTGGAAAGGAATGCCTCTCCAAACAGGAGCCCTGAGAGCTATCCTCGCTGCCGTTTGTGCTGTTACTGTTGGGGATCCATCGCAATCTCCAGTAAGGACAGCATAAGCACTGCAACCAGAGGGGATACTACCTCCTCTCCAGCCACTTTCATGTCCTACATCATGTTTAATTCCCTAATAAATTAATATTCCAGTAATAGCTTGAAAGCTGGTGCTACTTTTCCAGTGCTGTAGTATTCTTAAAGACGTTAGGGTTGTTTTTTAATCTCTAAAATTCTCTTCCTGATCGCTTCACCCAGCAATTAGATTCAATATTTATTTATTTTTATAGCAGAGAACATGCAACGAAAAGTTATCAATTAAGGGAAACCAAATTGTGCTACTTTTCTTTCTTGCAACCATCGTATCCTAGCAACAGCTGTGCCTGCCGTTCCTTCTGCGGATGCTTTGCTGACTCACCAACTGATTCACTCAGACACAAGCTTTATTTGGCTTCTGATTAGCATCACTGTGTTGCGTGCAGCTTCTGTGTGCGTGCCCTAGGCCACACCTATAAATAGTCTCTGCTTTCCCTTCCACAGAGCAGTGAGCTGTGCAATGTATGGTGCATCCAGAGGGTGAAATGAGGGTCTTTTTGCCCTTTGCTGGACATGTGCTGCTATGGACCCAAGGGCAATAATTAAGATGTAATGAACGAATGGATGCAATCTGTAAAGTTAGCAACCTGAAAAGAACTCTTTGTTTTTGTTTCATTGCCAGTAGCTTGAGGTCTGTTCTCCCCCTGGATGAGCGTGTGCAGTTCCCATTAACACCAATGGGAACTGTGCAGATCATGCCAACCGTCAATAACTTTACAGGCTGTCATATTTTTTAAGAAATCAAAAAATAATTGTCAGTTAAAAACAGTGAAATAATATACCTAGGTCTTTTTAAATCTGGCAAGACTTTTGATTATAAATTCTTTGGGGCTAGGACTGTAGTGATTTTACACCTTGTAAAATGCTGACATTATTAATTATTATTACTTGATATTATAACAGACCCTCAGATTCACTATGTGCTTCCAAACGTGAAGAAAGGCCCCATCCCTGCTCTGAAGAGAAGGCATACTATAAAAACAAAGATAGGCAACGTGTCTGAGATAGGCCCTTTTTAAACAGACCTCAGAGGCGCCGCGGTCCATGGGAGATGGGTGGAGGCAGCGGTAGGTGTGCGGTGCACATGCAGGCCGGCACACAGACGCACACCCATCTCCACTGATCTCCACACACAGAGGCACCTCCATTTCCCCCAATGCCTCTGTGCGTGAGGGATCGGTGGCACACGAGCGCACACGCACCCCCACCCATCCCCACCGGCGGTCACATGGATGACACACACACCCCTTGCCCACGCAGTTGCACACATGGGCGGGGGGGTGGGGTGGCGTCCATGTAAAAAGGGCTATAGAACTGATGCAACTTTTTTAAAACGTTTTTTAATGTTATAATTTGAAATGTTGTTCGCTGCCCAAAGCTGCCTGTGGCAGGATGGGCGGGCTATACATGTTTTAAATAAATAAAATAAATGAAACTTAGGCCCGTTTCACCCATGCAACACACATGTGGGTGCCTGTGGGTACATGCATGGGGGAGTCCCGTGTGACCACCGTGGTGGGGGGGGACGTGTGCACGCTCCCATGCTCCACCCATCTCCCATGCTCCACCCATGGAGATCGGTGGAGATGGGTGTGTGTCTGTGTGACGGCCATCCACGCACAGCACACCCACTGCGGCGCGCACACATTCCCACCACCACCACAGCCCATTTGAAAAGGGCCTCAGTGATCACAGAGGTGAGTGATACCTATCTGATTTCTATTATTAATTTCTTCACTGCTGTTTAGCTTGTTTGTTGGTTGGTTAACTACACCTGCTTTTATTGTAACTTGTACGGGTGTGCATTTTGTTTCTGTTTCCCTAATAACTAAAATGAAAATTTCCAATTTCATGCAAGTAGGGTGGCCACTGCCTCATCCCCAGAATACAGGCTATGGGGTGGGGGGAAGAGAACACAGAATGTGGAGGAAAGGAAGAGCGCAGCTGGCTCAGGAACCCTTCCCCCAGCCAGGGCTCAGCAACAAGTGCTGGGCAAGGGGTGAGGAAGGGGAGGCAATGGTACCGGCAAAATCACAGACCCAGCCATGGGTGCACATGCCTTTAGGCAGCTTCCCCTCCACTGCCCTGTGCTCGCTGCCGCCTCCTCCCAGTCTGGTCCCAGACCGCTCTGCCAACCTGAAAGGAGGGCCATATAGGTTGACCCTTGGGGAAGCTGCTATGGGCCCAATTAGGCCCACCTCCTGTCCCCTCTTCCCAAGGTCCAGAAAACCTGACCGCCCCAGTTCATAGTGCCCCTGTCTCCCCAACCCACAGGAGGTCTGTGTCACCCCTCCAAATGCAAAGCCCCTGCCCCTCCACAGCACACACCTTCAGGATGCTTCCCTCCACCCTACTCCACGTCCTCACTGCCCTGCACTCGCTGTGTCCTCCTCCCACACCTGTACATTTTTGTCCATTTTATGCAAAATTCACTGGAAAAAAGCAAAATCTGTTTTTCTCTGAAAAAACCCAAAATCTCTGGTTTTTGCTGGTTTTCCATCGCAAAGAGAAAACCAGGAACCCTGGTCATGAGATCATGACTTCTGGGGGGGCGGAGTGAAAGTGGCAGAGATGGCAGCATGTGGAAAACACAGGACAAAAATGTGCAAATAAAGAACAACAGACAAACCCTTCAAAAAACAGGACTGTCCTGTATAAAACAGGACCAAGGGCTACTCTACATGCAAGCAAATGCCCATTAACATGAATGGTATGCTGTCCATAGGAATGAATGGAAAACAAAATTTTAAACAAAAATGAAATGAAAATGAAATGAAAAAAATAACCACATTTTTTTTAAACAGGGAAACTAAACAAAAACAAAAATGAAATTGTGCCTCCTATACATCCCTAGTAATTTGGCTTCTAATCCAAGCTGCCCCATTTCATTTTTGGCACGATTAGCTTTACTAATATTCAGTCCATAAAAGCACTAATTCTGACCCATCCAGAATGGATTTGTGCCATGAGAACAAGATGGCAAAGAGGTAAAAGGTAAATAAAGCAATGTCTTCTGACATTTTCCTGATTTCCTTTTGGGCATTTCATTTGTTGGGTTGCTTATTCGCCATGCACCATATGCCATCTACCAGTTCCTACAGTGGTAAAATTGCTAACAAGGATCATACTAATCAGCTGCATCATCTCAGCTTGTCTCATTGGAACACAGGAGACAGCTGAGAAAATACGAAGAATCTTTCCCTCATCCTTCCTTAGAAATCAGATGGTTGCTCTCCAACTCCACAGACCTGATCTGTCAGTGAAGTCGAGCATTAGGATGGGCTTGCCTCAGGACAAAATGAAGCAAGAAATTCTTTAAACTCTCATCCCAGCCCTTCTGCTTTCTTTATTTGAAGAAGAAATGGGCAGAGGACAGGTTATATTGCAAGAATGGAATGAAACTAAGAAATGGAAAATTTAGCTTCCCAGAGAACTACTGGAATTTTGGAATAGTCTCTTAAGGGAACTGATGGAATTCCCATCACTGTAGCCTTTCCAATGGGGCTTGAAAAAGCACATTAAAGAATAAACTGCCCTATCCACAAGAGGGGTGGATTGGGTAATATACTGTACTTGGTAATCTCTACTTCCAAAGTGTTTCAGACATTAGTTAACAATCAGCACCTGTGAGGAAAGAAGTTTTGATATCTACATTTTACAGATGAAGAAAATGAAATTAAATGAAGTGGCTTACTCTAGTTCACCCAGTTAGAAAAGTATCAGTACTAGAATAAGAACTCACCGGCCTCTAGTTCCCTCTGGTGTGTAGAGAACACAAATGTCTTGCCTGTCTATGATGAATAATGAGTAAGACTTTACTAAAGTTCTAACATTCTGCATAATTAATAACATGACAAAATAATACAATCTGCTCTGGGCTTGTTTGCTGGCTTTCTTACTTGGTATTGCAAAAGGCTTCTCAGAGACCAAATCTAAGATTTCCAAAGACCAAATCAAAGACTCATCACAGATTTGCTTGGTTTTTTAGATATGGCTAAAATCTACTGTAGCCCTCATCCCTGTAAAATCTAAGACCTTCCCAGATTCCCCCCGCTAAGCGCCTTGTGCGCTGCGGGGGAAGTTTGGGCCCGCCTCTAGAGGAATGAGGCAGCAGGGTGGCGTCCCGTTCTTTCCCGCTGCGCGTGGGGGACGGAGCAAGCTGGCCGCACAAGGAGCAAGCTGCAATCTGTCTGGATTGCAGTTTGCAGCGGCGGGGTTTGTGGCACGAAAAATGTGCTCTTCTGATTGGCCGGTTGAGGCCACGTGGTGCAGTGCGCCGGGCAGCCCCTCACTTGGTTGGCGGCGCGCTACTGAAGAAGACGGCTTTGTCGGCGCTCCGGGGTTCCCCTTCCTAACCGCCCCCCCCTCATTGGTGACAGAGGAGCGGTTTGCAGGGAAGAAGGGATTGGTTTGAGCGGTTGGGAGTGTTTGTTGGGCGGCGGTCCCCCCCCTCCCTCCGGTTGAGCTCGGGGAATTGGCCCGGCTTGGGGAATTGTCTCGTGGCGGGGCGGAGGCGGCAGTTGAGAAGGGGTGCTCACATCCGGGCCTGAGTGGTGGGGCAGGCTCGCACATAACCCCCCCCTTTGTTCGGTGTAAAAAAGGGGGCCCAAACACTCTATCCTGCCGTCGGTGGTAGGGCAGGATTGGCCTGGGTTGGCAGGCTAGAGTGGGTGCTTGCCTGAGGGGTACTCAGCAGTGGGGCAGTTTTGCCTACGCCCCCCCCTTTTTTCGTTGTGAAATAGGGGCCCAAACACTTCAATGGGTAGGGGGCAGGATTAGGCCTGGGTTGGCAGGCCAGAGTTGGTGCTTGCCTGAGGGGTACTGAGCAGTGGGGGCGGTTTTGCCTACACACACACCCCCTCCCCTCTGCTGTGAGAGAAGGGCCCAGCCACTCTATTTTGCCACGGGGCAACGGGGGACGGATCTGGATTAGGGTGGTGTGCCCATTGTGGTTGGGTAGGTGGGGTGTGTAGATCTGTGTAGGATCCTTAGAGGGACTGGCACAATGGGTAGGAGGAAAGGGACAAAGGGGGCTAGTGTCCCTTCAGGTGCCAGGGTTGGGGATGTAAGTGGTGACCTGTTGGTGCTGGGGTCTCCTCCAACTGGCCAGTTGGGAGATTTGGCCCATGCACAGGGCCAGATGGTGGACGGGAGCTGGGCCTGCACAGCAAGAGTAGGAGGGGGTGCAGGAGAGATGGCAGGACCTTCTGCCATGGAAGAATTGTTGAGGCAGGCTGGTGCCGCCTTGCAAACAGGGGGTCCCACGCCACCTGGTGGGCAGTTAGTGGCAGCTCAATCCTGGCAGCCGGGCCAGGCTGCATCAAGTGAGGCGTGTCAGGACAGTCAGGAGCATGGGTTGTTGCAGACACTGGAGGCTAGGATGAGTGCATGGGATGGAGTCATGGGGAGACTGAATGAGGCCGGTTTTTTGAATGCTGCTCCTAGGCAAATGGGGGGTGCAGCAGCAACTGGAGTTGTCAGTAACCCTGGCTCTGTTTTGTCTCAGCCTAGCATGAGTGCAGCAGGTGTACATGGTCAAGCAGCAGCTGACGGGGACGCTGGGGCGAGTAGACAAGCTGTCAAGGAGCTTGCAAGAAAGGTTGACCGCATGGAGCAACAGATGTCCCGGATTGCAGCCCTATTGGAAACAGGGGGTCGGGTGGCGACAGCGAGTGTGTCTCACATCGCACCTCCCCAAATGGGATTACCTGCGCAGGTGGTCACTAATGCAATGGATGGTGAGTATGTCGGGCTGAGTGGTGCAGTGATGGGGGACCGCGTAGCGTCTCGGGGGTCCCAATTGTCGGGAAGGGAAACTGATACGGTGTGCCCGTCCATTGCCAGCCAGGTGCCACCCTCGCAAGCGGAGGGGACGGTGGGCCTGGGAGCTGGGGCACTAGTGCAGCAGCCTGCACCAGTCATGCCATCGTTGGGGCAGGGAGGTTTGGGTCAACTGCGGGTGCAGCAGGACCCAAACAGGTTATTGTGGGTGGGCAATGTGTGGCGCCCGCAATCTGAGGTGGGCCTAGTTGGCCAGCCAGAGGTGGCAGGAGGGGGACCTGGTCAGACTGGGCTCGGTCAGACTCCCCAAGGGCAAGCTCAGGTCGGAGCAGGAAGTACAGCGGGGACGTCAGCGGCACCGGTAATGCCAGCGGGTGAAGTCCCCCCATTGCGTGGAGGGTACGCGAGGGTCTCTGCTCCCTTAGGTGTGCACCTATCTCAGTCCACACGTGAAAAGATTTGGAAAGGGGAGTACATTGATTTATTTTCGATTTTGTTTTGTGATCCGGTGCCGGATCCTAATGCGAAACTCGAGCCCAGGGAGTACGAAAGGGCAAAGAGAAGAAAGATAGACAGAAACTGGGCCAATTGGGAGTCGGCATTTATAATTTATGCCGGCGTACTCATGCAGGTGTTTCCAGAGTGGGCGGTGGCCCTCTGGAAATATTTTGATATTGTAAGGCGGGCCTACCTAACTAAGGAAGGGTTTGGGTGGCTAAGATACGATGAGGCGTTTCGGCAAAACGCCTCCATCACGCCAGGCGTACAATGGGAGGTAAAAGACCATGATCTCTGGATAGAGTGCATCCAGGAGAAAGATGTCGCCAGGACAGATAGTGGTCACGTCATAGTGAAAGGTGGGGGACAGCCCACGGATAATTTTTGAGGCGAGGTGCCCAAAAAAGGTAGTCCCGGGCTGGCATGCTGGGACTTTAATGAGGGATCTAGGTGTTTTCGTACCAATTGCAGGTTTCGGCACTCCTGCCTGCAGTGCGGTGGGCCCCACCCCATTTCTACCTGCAATAGATGAAAGAGTGGGGGTCAGAGGGGTAAGCGCCCCTTTCTTGGGGGAGGAACACGAGGTGGTGGTCCCCCCCAAACAGGTGCTAACAAGGGCACCAACGCCAGTTAAGTAGTGGGTTCTTAGGGAGTTGTTGGTCGATTACTCGTTAAAGGGGGTTGCGTGTTATGTAGTTGATGGGTTCCATTACGGTTTTCAGATTCCATTCCAAGGGGTTTGCGAGCGCATGTCTGTTCGAAACCTGAAATTGGTGCAGGGTTTGGAGGAAGTTGTTGGAAGGAAGATACATAAAGAAGTTTTGGAGGGCAGAGTTGCTGGCCCATTTAACAGTTTGCCGTTGGATAACTTAAGAGTTTCACCACTGGGTATTGTTCCTAAGAAGGCACCCGGGGAGTACAGGCTTATTCACCATTTGTCATATCCCTGGGGGTCTTCAGTGAACGATGTGATACCGCATGATATATGCACAGTGCAGTACACTTCATTTGATGTGGCAGTAGAGCTGGTTCGTGAATGTGGAAAGGGGGCCCTGATGGCAAAGAGCGACATCAAATCTGCATTTCGCCTTTTGCCAGTCCACCCTAGGGATTTTGATCTATTGGGGTTTTCATTCGGGGGCCAGTTCTATTATGACAAGGCTCATGTGTGGCCTTTGAGAAATTTAGTACGGCATTGGAGTGGATTGTGAAGCGGAGGGCGCGGTCTGGTCGTATGACACATTATTTAGACGATTATTTGTTCGTAGGGGAGGCGGGTGCCTCGACGTGTGGCGATTTGTTAGGTTTGTTTAGGGACGTGGCTCAGTTAGTCGGGGTGCCTTTAGCAGAGGAGAAAACTGAGGGTCCTGCACCGGTGATGACTTATCTAGGCATAGAATTAGACTCGGTCAGGGAGTTGTCGCGGCTGCCTGAGGGTAAGCTTGTTGAGTTGCAGAAGGAGGTACAGGCTTGTAGAGCTGCCAGTAAGATAACGTTAAGAGCGCTGCAGTCATTGATTGGTAAGTTAAACTTCGCTTGCCGCGTTGTCGCTCCAGGTCGGGCTTTTCTATCACGGTTATACGCTAGGACAACAACGGTGTCGTTGCCCCACCATCATATCCGGGTTACAAAGGAGATGAAGGAAGATTTGGACGTTTGGCTTGAGTTTCTCAGGTCTCACAATGGGGTTAGTGTGTGGCGTGACCTGTTTTTGCTGGAGGCAGAATTGCAGGTCCACTCTGATGCAGCCGGTGCGGCTGGGTTGGGAATTTATTTTCAGGGTCGTTGGTGTGCTGAGAGATGGCCTGCACGGTGGGAGGACTCAGGAATTTTGAGGGACTTGACCTTTTTAGAGTTATTTCCTATAGTGGTTGCTGTCCACTTATGGGTGGACTGTTTTCGGGATAAGAGTGTTGTTTTCTGGTGTGACAACTTGGCTGTGGTTCATGTTGTTAATTCGTTGTCCTCCAAGTCTGAGAGAGTTATGCGCCTCGTTAGGGTGTTCGTGTTATGGTGTTTGCAGCATAATATAGTGTTTTCTACGAGACATGTGCCAGGAGTCCAGAATGAGATAGCTGATGCTCTCTCTCGTTTGCAGATGCAGCGTTTTTGGGAGCTCGCTCCCTTTGCGAGGAAAGAGCAGGACTTCGTCCCCAGACAGCTTTGGAGCCTTGGAGGCTAGAGCTGATGGACACGGTGAAGGGTTCCGTGTCCCCCGTGACGTGGCTGGCATATGAGAGAGCGATCAGGGAATTTTTAGGGTTTGCCCGGTCCCGCGGGTGGGTGTTGGTGATCCCGGTGCCGCTTGCCCAGAGGGTGCAGTTCGGACTTGAATTGCATAGGAAAGGGTTAGCTCCGGGTACCATAGCCACCAGATGGTCCGCTTTGTCTTTCATGGCTAAGTTAGTGGGAGTTCAGGATGCCGAGGTGTCCTCAGTTCTTAAGGCGATGGTTACGTCATGGAAAAGACAGGGCCCCGTGCGGGTTGATAATAGGGTCCCCTTATCCCCCAGGAATTTGGCCGATGTAGTGAGTAAATTGGGGGAGGTTTGCTGTGATCCCGCGGAGGTATGTTTGTTTCGGGCAGCGTTTGTGGTTGCCTTTTTTGGGGCTATGCGAATTGGGGAGTTGGTGGTTAAGTCACGGAATGATAGGTCAGGGAGAGAATTGCAAGTTGGTGACATATCCATGACGGGGGTGGGTATGGAGATTAACATCCGTTTTTCCAAAACTGATCAGTTGGGAAGGGGCACTAAGGTGGCGTTAGCGCGATCGATTGAACCGCTTATTTGCCCGGTTGTATGCACAGAAAATTATTTGAAGGTCAGACCAGGTTTGCCTGGCTCATTGTTCATACACCAGTCGGGTCTCCCTTTGACCCGATATCAATTTTTAGCGGTATTAAAGCGTTGCCTCGGGCTGCTGGGGTTGGCCGGGGTGGTTTTCAGGTCCCATTCATTTCGGATCGGCGCAGCCTCAGCGGCGGCTGCGGCCGGTTTCCACCCCCCGGAGATTCAGAGGGTAGGTAGATGGCGGTCTGGGGTTTTTAAGTCATATGTTCGCCCGTTTCCGGTCTTGTAGACTCTGACTCGGGCAAAGTAAGTGATGATTTGTTTTAATTCCTTTTTCATAGGAGGTGGCCGTAATCCCCAGGGAAAAGGAATCTGGATCATCGGCCACAGTTTTGTCAGGTGGGCTGCAAAACGGGTACAGGCATCTAGCTGGGGGACACAGCTAGGCTTGGCCCCAAAGGGTTGCGTTGTGTGGAAGGGTAGAAGAGGGATGCTGTGGCCCCAGCTTATGCCCTTACTGTTGGGTTGGGCTCGTAGACCTCACCCGGATGTGATTTTAATCCATCTGGGCGAGAATGATTTTTCAAGGGGATCTGGGTTGGACCTGTCAATAATGATAAGACAGGATTGGGTCAGGTTGAGGGAGCTGTTCCCGCAGACCATTCTGGTTTTTTCGGAGTTGTTGCAAAGGATTAAGTGGCCGGGAGCCACTAATCCTAGGGCGGTGGATAGAGCTAGGAAAAAGGTTAATGGGGAGGTTAGAAAATGGATTACCCCACTGGGTGGTGTCTGGCTCTGCCATCCTGAAATTCGATGGAACAGGCCGGAGCTCTTTTGGCAAGATGGGGTCCATTTATCTGAGCATGGATTGGATTTGTATATTGGGAATATTAAAAGATTGTTACAGAGGCTGGTGTAACAAGAGGGTGGAGTATAAACACTTTGCTTGGGTGAGGTGGTTGATTTAAGGGGGTGTTCAAGCAAGCTCAGCTGCTGAACTTGTGGCGGTGTTCAGTACCATAGGTTTAAAAATGGAAAGGGCTCTAGGGCCTTGGGTGTATGGGCAGATGATTGGGATCATTCTGCAATGGGTACCTGGTGAGTAATTTAGGGGAGGGGCGCCCCAAATTATCACAGGACGGAAGGCCAGGCGTTGTGTGCATACGGGTAGGATTTAAGCGGTCCCGAAGTTTGCAGCAGCAACGTCTGTCCTTCTGAAGAATGGATCAAGTCGGTCCATTGGAGGGGGATTGGACTGGTATCTCCAATCCAGAAGGTTGGTAGTATGGTACTGAACGCGGGTGGGGGTGAGAGATAGTTTAAGGTTTGAGTTATGTCATCTCTTCACCCCTTCCCCCCTTTATTGTTATTCACCCAAGTTAATTTGGTTAATTTGGTCTAATTTTAAGCAGAATCTAATTGGCATTCTAATTGCCTCACAATTCGGCATGGGAAACAATTTGAAGCAGGGTAATTGGTTTTAAGTCTATCCACCGTTATTCATCAGTTCAATTGACGTAACTTGTTGTCTTGTTTCTTAACAGGTTATTAATTAAATTCGGATTCAATAAAACAGCTGCGGCCAGTTTTACCCATATCCTTTGTCTCTGAGTCTTATTCCTAGTGCGGGGGCAAATGTTAAGTGTTCATGGCAAAGTTCCTGATGGACTTAATGGGTGCCTCCACACAAACTGCAGCAGACACGATCCCTACACGTGCCGTGGTGGGCAATCGCTGCCACCACACTTCAGGGCCAGGGCGGGGAGCAGGACAGATGGTCAGTTCCCCTGTGGCCACACAAGCGTGCACCTGGTCCTGCTCCACCCACTGTCCCTCTCCTGGGCATGACATGGCCACACAGGACTGGAGCTTGTGTCCACCACTCAAAGCCACACAGCCACCCTCACTGCACAGTGGGGCAGAAAGGAACCAGACACACGAGCAGCAGCACACTACCATGCCTTGGGCAGCCTTACCTCATTTTAGGTAAGGCTGCTCAGTGCTGCATCCCCGGCCTTTTCCCAAGGAGACAGTGCGTACTACTGCACCACATGGTAAGACTGCCCTGAGTAGCATAAGTCTTCCCAAGGTGCAGTAAGTGCATTGTGTGGCTGCACCCAATGAGTTTTCTATTTTCCCCTGTTCCTGTAGGAGAGATATCCATGCTTGGAATATGCATGTATGAGGGAGGTCAAGCGTGCAGTTGTTGGCTGTCATGGGTAAGTTTTGTCAAACGGGAGGATTGTGCAGCATGTCCTGAAAGTAACTGGACTCTGGATCACTGTAGCCAGATCATTGTCTTGGAGGAAAAAAGTTTCCTAGCAAGTTGGAGATGGAAGAAGATTTTTTTTTTTTTATCACTGATGTTACTTAGGCCGTTTTCAGACGTGCGCGGCGGCGCCCGCGCTTGTTTTCCAAAAGACCCGGCAGCCTGATTTACACGTGATGCCGCTGCCGAATATGAGCATGCGCAGGCAATGCACATCCATTTCCGGCCGCATATGACCGGCCTCGATCACCAACCCGGTCAGTTTGTGGCGCTCGTCTAAAAATGACCTTAGTCTTGTAGATTAAGTACAAAGCTGAACACACCACCAAGACTTTGTATCAGTTTGACAAATGGCAGGGGTGGGGGAAAGGCAGGTGCTCTGTGTGAAGGGGAGGCTAATGATGCTGCCAGTTCTACATCATATTTTCCCTTCTAAGTAACAATCACTTCAGTCTCACCCAACCTACATTTTTCAGCCAGCGGTTCTTCATTCAAGTACTGTTCTTATTTTGTCAATATGTCCTACATGTGAAGATGCTGGTTGCACTTCAGAAAAGGGAAGTATTCAACCGGGTCCGTCAGCATATTGTTAGCCGTGGAGAGGATCTTGGTGCATATTTTATAACATATAGAACTTAAACTAAACTTGACAATACTTTATCAAGAATGTGATGATTCAGGCTTTATGATAGAAATTAGAACCAAAATGTTACTAACTGACTTGCCTACAGTTTGGAAATTAGGCACCTAAATAAAGGTGAACTGGTTTCCAAAATATTTGTGATATACAGCCCCCACTAACTTCCATGGGAGCTAGTGGGTGTTCTTTATCCTTGAAGAAAAAAATCAAATTGTTTCCATATGAGTGTCCGTATGGATACAGACGTTTAACTTGAAGCCCTTGAGTTTGACAGTTTTGCTGATTTTGCTGATATTGCAAAATTTTGCTGATTTTTGTCATACATTAGAAGGAATATAAACAGCTTAGATTTCAACAACATCTTTCAACAAAGGTTCCCACTTTTTTTAAAAAAAAATGTACGATCACTTCATTCATCACTGCAGGGAGTCCATCATTGGATAGGCTATGGCAGCTGTTTAAAGGCACATAGAAGTGCTATGCAACAGTTTTGAAAGAGAAGCAAAAGAAGAATGCTGTATTCAAATAAAACTGCAGGGAGAATCTAGGTCAGCAGAATGTAATTACTACAGCAGAGAGAGCAGTGGAAAATATTTGCCACTAATATTCATTTGAATGCAAAACAATATGTATTTACTAATGCAAATATTTTCATACAGCAAACTTAAGCTTGAGGTCTTAGTTGCCTAAACGTAAAATTTAAATTTCACATTTAAATGTAATATTTTAAAATATGCGGACCAGTAGCTACTTAATCGATTCAGTCAGGATACAGAAAATTTGCCATTTGATTTATGCAACTAACTAACATTGTATTAATTTGGCATCTGAATACGACTATTCATAAAGAATGTAGCATTTGTTCTCAAGGAAGAAAATGTTTTCAAAGAAACTGCATTTAAAATTGTTTGATGCCAAAATGCTTTAAACAATTGGGTTGGGATTTTCAAGGAATTTAGATATCTAGACACTGCTGAATTCCAGCAGAAACTGGGTTTCTAACTTTCATAGCCTCCTTTGAAACCCCGGACCTTTTGGGGAAGAAAAGATGCTTTGAATAAATTATCCATTATAAATTGTTCATTTTCTTTTTGCAGAACATCAGAACATAAGCAGTGCCATATTAGGTCACATAAATGGTCTATTGATCCCAGCATCTGTCTCCAACAGTGGCCAGTCTCAATCACTTGGAAGAAGTACCCAATAGGTCACAATGGTGCGATCCATTACCTGTTGTTCACTCCCAGTAGGGGTGTGCATGTTGTTTTTGTTATATCAATAATTAAAACAAATTTTGTTTTTCTTATTGTTATTGCAATAACAAAAACGTCAAAAAATAATAACAAATTCAATAATGATAATAAAAGTCATTATTGATTTTGTTATTGCCTAGCAGCCTGGCAGGTGTTTTTTGGAGGGAAATGTGGCGAGGTGAGGCGGGAGCAGACATTTCAGAGCCAGAAACAGTGTTGAACTCTTGAACTGGGCCTGCAATGTGAGGGGAAAGACTTGATGGATGTAATCGCTGGCCAATGAGCAGCGCAAGCAGGTCCGAGGCAGTTGAATGGCACCCTGTGATTGCTCAATGCCTACTGCCTCCCAGAAACAATCAGGGGAGCTCTGGGGGAGGGCACTGCAACCCTTTATACTGCAGGGCTGGGCTGCTTGACTGTGGTTCTGTGTTAGCTATTGCTCTGTCAGGGTGCATTTGCAGAATCTGCTGGTACTTGCACTAAAAAATCCTCTCATATATATCCCTACCGCCTCACCTTTCCAATCCTTACATTTTACCTTTTTCCTTCCCCTGCCCATTTCCCCCTGTACACATATAGAGATAGATAGATATAGGTAATATAGATTAGATATATATATTAGACAATAGATATAGAATGGAGATAATGGATATACCTCTAAGTTTTCCTTTTCCCTTCCTCTGTCTGTCTCCCCCTGTCCATATATTATATAGATATTGATATTAGTTGTATATATATATATTAGATATTTAGATACCAGGATCTTTTATTATATATATTAGGATAGGATAGGGATATTTTGTATTATACATAGGTTTAGCTTAAATTCTGTGTGTGTGTGTGTGTGTGTGTATATATATATATATATAATTATTATTATTATATTATATAATGTTATATATTATAATATATAATATTATAATAATAGTATTATATATATTATATTATTATAATATATATCATATATTTTATATAATATTTATACAACATAAATAAAACTAGATATTGTGTGTTACCAATAACAATAACAATACCAAAAACAAAATCTTTGTTTGAAATCGGTAACGATAACGACGATAGTGAAAAATGACATTTCGTTATTAACAAAAACAAAAACGACACATTTTAATAATGAAAATGATAACAAAAAACAAAAAATGACATGGGGCCCTGGTGCAAACCCCTAACTCCCAGCAGTAAGAGGTTACATTCCCCAAACCTACCTGGCTAATAACTGCTAACAAACCTATCCTCCAGAAACTTGTCAACCCTTTCTTAAACCCAGCTATACTAGTACTGGCCTTGACCAGTACTAGTACTTCTGGAAACAAATTTTGGCCACGACTTAATTGTGTGTTGAGTGAAAAAAAATACTTTATTTTATTAGTTTTAAAAAATCTGCTGCCAGTTAATTTCATGGAGTGTCCCCTAGTTCTAATACTGTTTGAGAGGGTAAATAACCGTTCCCTATTAACATGTTCCACACCACTCATGATTTTATACATTTCTATCATATTCCCTGTCAGTCGTCTCTTCTCCAAGCTGAAGAGCCATAACCTATCCAGCCTCTCTTCATAGGGGAGCTGTTCCACACCCCTTATCATTTTTGATGCCTTTCTTTGTACCTTTTCTATTTTTACTATATCTTTTTTGTAATTGCATAGCCTTGAAATGAGCAAGAATATGGACAGCAATGCTTTTCTTAGGCAAAATCATTGTGTGATCTTTACTAACCACAAGTTTTGCATTTCGGTTCCTCCAAAATCAGCACATCACTGCAGCCTCACCATCCAGTGAAAGTACTGACCCAGAGGAGTTTATGCTCTTTCTTGAATCATATTATCTTTGTGGCAAGAAGATAATGTGCCTTCCTTTTGAAATAACTAGCACAACCACCTTCTGTAACTGATAAAGCTCAAGTTCTCTGACAGACCCACTGATGATAGATTCAGACATTTGTCAGGAAGGGGAGGGGAGGGTAGCCTATGCTCTAGAGAATTGGTGGTCAAATCACATATCATAAGCCTGCTGGACAATCCAAGTGTAACTCCCTCCACATGCAGCTCTTTCATGGGAATTGGTGGTGTGGGAACAAGATGTCTGTGTGGCTCCTTCTGTACCTGCCTCCCCTACACACTGGGTATAGAGGAGCTGCTTCTGCTGAACACAAGGCTAGAGATGCTATTGCATGCATGGGAGAATGAGGTGTCTGCCTGCCACATGGCACAAAGGCGGAGCTGCTGGGTCTGACAATGTACAGGACATGCAGACTGGAAGCTGAGGCTCCCCCTGATGTCTCAACCAAGCTGTAAAACAAGTTAAAAACCTTCTCTGGTGTTCAGAGCAGACGAGCCCGAGACATTCAAGACAAACCATGGATATTGGATAGTGATATTTGTTCTGATATATTTCAGCTAATGCGCATGTAAAAGAAAAAATGTTGACTATGGCAGTATTTCAAGAAACAACTTGTGATACTGACATTAAGAATGTGCTGGAGAGCAAGTTGGAAAATGCAGGTGTAACTCTGGACAGACAAACTTGTCAGTATTGCAATGGCGAAGACTCCCGCAATGGTAGAGAAATAGAATCAGAGTTGGAAGGCACTTCAGAGGGCATCTAGTCCAGTCCCCTGCTCAGTGCAGGAAATCTGCAACTACAGCATCCCCGACAGATGTCCGTCCAGCCTCTGTTTGAAAACCACCAGTGAAGGAGAGCTCACCACTGCCCTAGGCAGTCTGTTCCACTGTTGAACAGCTCTTACCATTAGGAAGTTCTTCCTAATGTTTAGCTGAAATCTGCTTCCTTGTAATTTGAGTCCATTGGTTCTAGTCTTGCCCTCAGGAACAACAGAGAACAAGTCTGCTCCATCTTCTATGTGACAGCCCTTCCGATATTTGAAGACGTCTATCATGTCTCCCCTTAATCTTCTTTTCTCCAGACTAAACATACCCAGCTCCTTCAACCTTTCCTCATAGGACTTGGTTTCCAGAACCCTGACCATATTTGTCACCTTTCTCTAAACCCATTCCAATTTGTCAATGTCCTTCTTAAAGTGCGGTGCCCAGACCCAGTACTCCAGATGAGGTCTGACCAGTGCAGAATAGAATGGAAAAATTACTTCTTGGGACTTGGAAACTATGCTTCTGTTAATGCAACTTAAAATTGAATTAGGCTGAGGGGGAGGGCTAAGGGGAGCTGGGGGAGACCATTAACCGTTTAGTGTAAGGAGGGGTTTAATATTGGGGCGGCTGGTTTTACAGGGTGGATATTGTTGGGGGTTATTTAAGGGAAAGGGGGTTAGGGTGGAGGTGGATAAGTGTGAGCTTGGCAGGGTATGGCTCTCTCCCCATGTGTGATGGGGAGGGGACTAGGTTTGGGAGGGAAGGGTTCGTCCCCTTGGTGTGAGGAGGGGTCTGACCCGATTGGGTTAGCGGTTGGCTCCCCAGTGACAGGGGGAGGCTTGGAGGTGGGAGGGAGGTTAAAGAAGGGGGAGGGGTCTCCCTCACCAGCTGGGCAGGACAGCCATCGGGGAAGGGGGGTGGGCCGGGAGGGTTTAGCAGCCATTGAGGTCGTGACAGACCGGGGCAATTATGGTCCCTCCGAGAGGCTGGTTAAATCTGTGAGAAGGGACAGGTGGTTGGTGCCAGTCCCTCTCACTGGCTGTCAGGCACATGGTGTGGTGGGCTCTGGGTCAGGGGCTGTTGCTGATTAACATGAGGTTGGTGGCTAATAAGTCTACCAAAATCCAGGAATTAATCCTGGATCAGTCAGTCGACCTCATGTGTATTACACAGACCTGGCTGGACACTGAGTCGGGTCAAATTTTGGCTGACCTTGTTCCAGCCGGGTACTCTGTACTGCATCAACCCCAGTCAGAGGGGTGGTGTAGCCATTATTTTTAGGAAGACCTGCTCTGTGAGGAGGTATCCTGTGCAAACTATCTCGGGTATATAGGGTATCCATCTAGTGATTGATTTGGCTGGAGACAGATTAGGGCTGCTGGTGGTATATCACACACCTACCTGTACAGCAACATCCCTACACGCTGTAGCAAAATTGGTGTCTGAGGTGGTCTTGCAGTCTCCGAAGGGGGATCTTGGGGTAGTGGAGCATGAGTTCATTGCCATAATGACAACCATGGGACTGTCTCAGAGGGTTGATGGCCCAACACATGATAGGGGACATACCCTTGATCTGATGTTTTGCACTGGCCTTGAGGCAGGAGATCCGGTGGTGGGGGAAGTGTTAGCTGTGCCTTTGTCATGGGCAGACAATTACCTCCTCCAGGCTGGTCTCCTAGCACATATCTTTCCCTGGAGAGGTGCTGAACCAGTTCAGTTGGTTCATCCTCGGAGATTTATGGAACCAGAAAGGTTCTGGACTGCCCTTGGAGAAATACCTCCCAATCTTGATGACCGTTCACTCAGTGAGCTCATAGCGTTTTGGAACACTCTGCTGACTGAGGCCATTAACCGAACAGCTCCTAGGCATCCGCTTCCTGAATGCCAACAACACAGGTCCCCTTGGTTTACAGAGGACCTACGATGGATGAAGCAGGAGGGACGGTGGTTGGAGTGAGGGTGGCATCATACACACGCTGAAGCCAATCAATTGCAAAATAGAGTAAGTTTAAGAGCCTATGCTGTGGCTGTGCGAGCAGCAAAGAAGGTGTTTTTTGCTGCCTTCATACCATTTGCAAAGTCGCATCCAGCTGAACTTTTCTGGGTGGTGCCAGGGGCTGGTCAGTCCAGCCTCCCTCCACCTGGAACTGGACTCTTCCAGTGCTCGCTGTGACATGTTTGTCGACTTTTTCATAGATAAAATCAACCGGATTCGCCACGACTTCGATGCCGCAGTTGTAGCAATGGGAGAACTTGAGGTAATGGAAGCCCTGCCTTGTCCGGTTTTGTGGGATCAGTTTCAGTGGGTGTCGCCCGCTGAGGTGGTGGATGTCCTTGATCCACTCAGGGCCATTTGTTGTGAATTAGATCCATGCCCGTCCTGGTTGGTTAAGGCCTGCCAGGAGATGTTAGGGCCATTGCTGGCTGGGGTTGTCAATGCCTCCTTTAGGGAGGGCAGAGTGCCGGGCCACCTTAAAGAGGTGGTGGTGCAACCTCTGCTCAAGAAACTATCTCTTGACATTGACTCCCTTGCCTGCTATCGGCCAGACTTTAACCTTCCCTTTTTAGGGAAGGTTATTGAACGGGTGGTAGCCTGGCAGCTTCAGGGGCATCTGAACCGGGTCAGTTTTCTTGATCCTTCGCAGTCTGGCTTTCACCCTGGGTTTGGCACGGAGACTGCACTTGTGGCTTTGGTCAATGACCTGCGTCATGAATTGGATCAGGGTAGATCATCTCTTTTGATTCTCTTAGATCTGTCAGCAGCATTTGATACCGTTGACATGAGATGTAGGTGGCCCATCTGCGGAACCGGGCTGGGGTGGGCGGAGTTGTTCTTGAATAGTTCCACTCCTGGCTGGAAGAACTCAGCGGGTGGTGCTTTGGGAGTGTTCATCATCTCCCCGGAACCTCATGTGTGGAGCCCCAAAGGGTTCTATTCTGTCCCCTCTCTTGTTCAACCTGTATATGCAGCCTTTGGGCGAAGTCGTGAGAGGGTTCAGTGTATGCTGTCATCAGTACACTGATGATACACAGCTTTACCTCTCTTTTTTTGCAGACCCAGACCCGGCAGTCTTGGTGCTCACCTGGTGTCTGGCAGCTGTGGGGGACTGGATGAGGGTGAGCCATCTGAAGCTGAATCACAACAAGATGGAGTTGATGCTGGTAGGTAGGGTTGAGGGGGGGGGTGGCCCCTGTTATTGATGGGGTTTACCCCCCTTTAGCTTCCCAGGTCCGTAGTCTGGGGGTGCTTCTCAATTCGCAGCTCTGCCTGGATTGCCAGGTGGCAGTTGAGATGTGCACAAGAATGTGGCCAGCAGAAACACACGAGATAGTGACGTGGGGCCCTGCACCAAGCATACCAGCATAATGCCCTCCCACCCAGAAGGTCACCCGAACCCAGGAACAAGCACCACAACAACATTCTCCAGCCCAGAGGACTATATAAGCAGAAGCTTAAACCATGGGAAATTGTCTCCAGCGCTACTGGCCACTAGCTTTGCAGTGAGCCACTGGGCTGTTGATCCTTATCGTCGCTCTCAAAAGATCCAGATACAAGGGGCACCTCTCCCGGGTATGGGCCCCTGGGCCCCCACCTGTACCAACCTCTCCAAACCAACGCTCGCCACTGTGGTCTGCAGGACATGTAAGAAACATGTATTTTTAATGTGTTGAGTAGACAGGGCTAGATCTATCCAAGAACTGTGCTGATGGTATGTTATCTGTGCGGTTAAGAATAAAATAGTGTTGTACCCAATTAAACATTTGATTTGTGGTGTGGGGTGACCAAGATCCTGATTGGGGATTGTGCTTGGGAGGGAAACCAGGTAAATTCCTGAACACCCCATATTGGAGGGCGATACCGATTGAAACTGATCCAAACAAACAGGACAAGGCTGAGCTTCCATAACCCCAAACTCTGACTTTGCAGTCGAAATGGCAGTGCCCAAGTTGTGGTGAATACAAGCAATTTTGCCTGCAAAGTAATTATGTCACAGCGGGCATTAGATGACTCCATTTCCTGGTGAAGATAAGGTGGGTTAACCAGGTCCCTCATCACCCAGAACAGCTCCACTGGACAAGACTTTACATACACTATGATAGCAGATTAGAAAGCTTTCTTCACCCACATCATAACCACAGCATAGTCCCCACCCCCCTGCAAGCTATCTATGCCGCAATCTGTCCGTTTCAGCACGAGTTGAGCACCACCTGTGCTCTCAGCACCTACCCTCCCACTTCAATCATCTCAGGTCCTCTGTATACCAGATCCAGGCTGTTGAAATACTGTCACTCTGCTCTGTATAATATGGCTAAAATCCAGCCCTGCCTTACTTGTTCCACTGCAAAAACCCTAATCCATCCTCTAGTCATCTCTTGCCTTGAGAACTGTAACTTCCTCCTTACTTGTCTCCCTTGCTCTGATCTCATGCCCTCATCTCTGTTCAACACTCTGCTGCCAAAGTAATCCAGCTTGCCCGTTGCTTTGAGCACGTTCAGCCCTTCCTAGCCGCCCTGCACTGGCTCCCTCTACATGAGGGAAAAAGCTCCTGGTCTTCATGTTCAAGGCTCTTCATGGCATTGTTCCTCCATATCTCTCCACTCTTGTATCATGCCATACTCCTGCCTGGGAGCTTCATAAGAAAATAAGTAGTGCCATACTGGGTCAGACCAATGGTCCATCAAATCCAGTATCCTGTCTCCGACAGTGCCCAATCTCTTTCTCTTGGGAGAAGTACCTTACAGGTCACAATGGGCAATCCATTCCCTGTTGCTCCAGCCCCCAACAATAAGAGGCTACATTCCCAAAACCTACTTGGCTAATAGCCATTAATGGACCTATACTCCAAGAACTTAGCCAATCCCTTTTTAAAACTAGCTACACTACCAGCCGTGACCACTTCTTCTGGAAGTAAGTTCCACAAGTTAATTGTGTGCCGAGTGAAAAAATATTTTCTCTTATTTGTTTTAAATCCACTGCCAGTTAATTTCATGGAGTGTCCCCTTGTTCTACTGCTCTTAGAGAGGGTAAATAATCACTCCCTATTTACGTGTTCCACACCACTCATGATCTTATAAACTTCTATCATATCCCCTCCCAGTTGTCTCTTCTCCAAGCTGGAGACCCCTACCGTATCAAGCCTCTCTTCCTATAGGAGCCATTCCATACCCTTGATCATTTTTGTTGCCCTTCTTTATACCTTTTCTAGTTGTGCTATGACTTTTTTGAGATGGGGCAACCAGAACTGCACACAATATTGCAGGTGCAGTTGTACTATAGATCTATATAGGGGCATTACAATATTTACAGTTTTATTCTCTATCCCTTTCTGAATGATTCCTAACATTCTGTTTGCTTTTTTGACTGCCGCCGCACATTGAGCTGAGGATTTCAATGTATTGTCCACAATGACTCCAAGATCCTTTTCCTGAGTGGTAACTCCTAGTTTAGAGTCCAGCATTGTATACATATAGTTTGGGTTATTTTTTCCTATGTACATGACTTTACTCCTCCTCTGCCCCCACCCTCTCCTGCTTGCAACGCCCCTGCTCCTAAACATCTTCACTCCTTCCCTCTTGCTGCCCTGCAATTCTGGAACTCCCTCCCAGGATACATTTATTCTGCTCCCTCCCTCCCAACTTTCAAATCCCTCCTGAAAACCTACCTCTTCTATCAGGCTTCCCCTGACTCACCATGAGTGAAATGGCATCCTCTTCCCTCCTCACTTAAAATCTCTTACCTGTAACTAAGTGACTACGTTAGTTCCCTGTAACTAAGGTAAACACATCCACCTGCAACTTCTCAACCTCATGAATGTAAGCTCACCTCATCTGTATGAATGTATGCTCACCTCTCCCTTGTCTCCCCCTCCCTTGTCTCCCTTAGATTGTAAGCTCCTTGGGGGTAGGGACCTGTCTATAACTGTTGATTGTACAGTGCCAGGTACACTGCTTGTGCTATATATATAAATAAATACCATCATAATCATCAGTCCCCACCAGCTGCCAGGCTTTGGGTAATTACCAAGACTGCAGGACCTGGGTCGAAAAGAGAGGTACAGCTGGGTGTCATTAGCATTCTGATGGCACTTCACTCCAAACCTCTGGATGATCTCACCCAGCGACCTCAGATTCACATTGAACAAGAGGGGAGACAAGATGGAACCCTGTGGGACACCACAGGGGAGGTCCCGAGGGAATGATAAGCAATCTCCACCAACCCCCACTGGGTTCTCCCTGACAGGAATGAGCGGAACCACTCACGAGCAGTCTCACACACCCCTGTCAGGTCCCACAGTCATCTCAACACCACCTCACGATCAGCTGTATCAAAGGCCACTGAGAAGTCTAACAAGATCAACAGGGCACAGTTCTCTTTGTCAATCTCCGGGTGTAGTTCATCGACGAGGTCCACAAGTGCAGTCTCTGTGCAATACCCTGGATGAAAACCTGACTGAAATGGGTCCAGGAATCCTATAGCATCGAAATTAGCCTGAAGCTTCTGGGCAACCACCCAGTTTAGGAAACCAAACTTTAGGCACCTAGCTTTGAAAGTCTAGGCCTGACCTGCAACATTCTTCCTACTTCATTTTTGGAAATTTGCACCCAGCTTTGCCAGTGCATCTCATTTCTGACTTGCTGCAACTCCTTTTATTCCTCTTCTGGGCTCTCAAAATACCCCAGTCCTAAAATACCAGTACTGACAACACATCCAGTCCTGTGCACTTATATAGGTCTTCCAAAGATTTTCAATCTTAATTTTCAACTCCTTTATTAACATAGTGTTTGGTTTTCCATATTTCCTTGCAAATGTTCTTATGTCTCTTCCTATTGTACTCCTACTGTTCCAGCTCCCACAAAGTATTGCCCATGCATCTAATCTCCATTGACCTGCAAAATCTTCTTTCAGTCAAGTCCCGAGCCTCTATCCTGACTCTGACTGAAATTCAACTTTTAAGAATTGTTTTTTAATTGTAAAAAGTCCACCAAGTCTCTGTCTCTTATCTAATAATGCTGTGGCACTAGCTCTCCATTTCCCTACTCCTGGTATAATCACTTACACTTGTATAAAGTGTATAATGCTCCCAAATTTGAATGGCAATAGTCTTACCCATTTTGCTCTTGCGGATAGGGACCAGTGGAGAATGAAGCATTGGCCCTTTTCCACCGGCCCTCTCCCCCCCTACACACACACATGTGTGCGGGTGGGGGGGGGGCGTCCGTAGGAACACCACGGGTCACCGGTAGCGGTGTGTGTGTGCCCATGGGATCACTGCTGGTGGGGGGGGGTTCATGCCGGCTCCCACACTCCACCCACCTCCACCCACCGCTGGTGCACATCCATCCCTCCACCCACCGTGGCCCGTTTGAAAAGGGCCATTGTCTGATTTAGATATGCAAGAATCTCTTTGGAATGAGATTCATCGTTCTCTTTAAAGAGACTAGCTAATTATTCTAAGTCTGTGCAGTCTCATGTGTTCATTGTCCCTTGCTAATCCCAATGCTTAGTCTTTTGGGAGCCTGCCAAATCCAAAGCAAGACTGTTTTGTAGAGTGCTAAAGAAAACCTCAAATGCAGATATCATCAGCAAAATTACTTTGTACAAATGACACTGTGGGATCCCTTTTCCCCCTGCCCACTCACTAATTCCACTTCAAATTGACTCAGTTTACTTTTCAGCCTTTTTCTAACTGTCCATTGGACAAAATCTATTGGGAATCTGAGAACCGATTGCATACTTTTCTGCCACTAAGGCCTTATTCATTTAAGAAGTCCCAATGATTCAATAGTCTCTTTATAAGTAGCCAGTTGACCAGAAGGACTGGTAGACCAGGTTCAAATTTTCTAGATTCAGAGTTTACCTAACTAAAAGGCCAAATCCTGCCACAATCGCACATAGTCATACATGCATACATGCACACACCCTGCTCACTCTCCTCTAGTTGTATTCACATGGCAGAGTTAACAGAAGCAAAAACGTTTGTGTCAGCAAAATTCCTAAATTGTGACTTGGCATACAGGGATGTGCTATTTATAGTGCTTCCACCATGAGAT
The DNA here is from genome assembly GCA_003113815.1 of Sphenodon punctatus. Classification (NCBI taxonomy): domain Eukaryota; kingdom Metazoa; phylum Chordata; class Lepidosauria; order Sphenodontia; family Sphenodontidae; genus Sphenodon; species Sphenodon punctatus. The sequence continues at coordinate 1,960,290 of QEPC01007467.1, forward strand.
AATAATATATGCAAAGCTGAGAAGGTAATCTAGAAATGGACAGCAGGAAACCAAAGAAAAAGGCCAAAAAGGAGCTGGGTGACTACTGACTATAGTGGTAAAGAAGAAAAAGATAACAGATGGCAAAGAAGCAAACAGAAGTATTATGAAGAATGTCTAACTGGTTTAAGCATGAATTTATCCTTCTTTTCCCGTACTCTCCTATTGCAATGTCTATCATTGCTTGCTGAGTGCTATCTGTGCTTAGACAGTAATTTCTTCAAGGCTTAGACAGTGTCCTCTACACATTTTGTAAAGCAACATTGTGCATAATACTGAAGAGTATGAAGGCGAGGCAGCCAGCAGCATAGGGTTATTTCTTTTCTTTACTAATGGCATCAGCATAACAACGGGTATTTTCAGACGTTACGAGATCACAGTGAACCACGGTGAATACCCACCTGTGGTCACTGTGGCTCGAACGTCTGTTTGGCGGCCGCCAGATGTTCGCCACGGTCAATACCCTCATGGGGTCAATTTGAACCACGCTTCCCGGGCTAGCCGGGGGAATGTCCTGGGAAGCGTGGTCAAAAAGATCCCCAGCGGGGACCAAAAAAAAGTAACGTCTGGCCGGTTGCCACGGCCCGGGATCCCCGGCGGGATCCCAGGCCACGGCACATCCGGCCCGACGCGGCGGCCGCAGTGGCCCCGCCGCCCTCCCGTCTCCCTGGAGGGTGGGCAGCGGGGTGCGTGGAGGGGGCGGGGCCATGCGGCCTCATTTTGCTCCTCGTGGCCCCGCCCCCTCCCAGATTCCCCGCCGGGATCCCCCCGGCACGTCTGATATGGCGTGACGGGGTGACCCCAGCGGGGAATGAAAGGGTTGTTTTCGGTACGGGGCCAAGTGGCCCCGTAACGTCTGAAAACACCCAGTATTCCAGTCAGGCTCCCTCTACTGGCTAACTGGGTAACCTTTAAGATTTGGTCTGGACTTGCTCCAGACTTCTGTCTGCTGAAACTACTACAAAACATGGTGTGGACTCCTCAACATTACACATTGTAGTACGCTGAGGCCCTTATCCAACAATTGGCCCTTCTGGCTCTCTCTTGGAGCCCACTAACTTGAACTAGACTTTCATCGGGCACACAGCCCCATCCATGGATTGCCTGTTTGTGTAAGGTAACCAGATGTTCCCCTTTAGGCGAGACATTCATACCTGGAGCTGCTCTGTCATGTTGCCCACCCCCCTCCGAGGTTAGGTAGGACCATTTAATTGTCCTGTCTTCAGGCATTATGACAAGCCCTAGGCAGCACACACAACACAAGAGCTATGTTAGTGGCACAATCAGCCATGTGAGAGTTGGACCCCCATCTGCTCCCTCTGCCGCCCACCAGAGCCAACCCCTGCCTGCTGCTTCTGCCAGAGACGGAGGACCAACCTGCTGCCTCCACTACCAATGAGAGTGTGTGTGTGTGCATATGTGCATGTTACTAGGGTCTGTGTGACTCTGTGACTGCATATGCGACACTGTGACTGAGGCCACATTCACACAAACAGCTAAATCAGTTTAATTAAGTCCTTAACTCACTTGTACCTCAGGCCACATTCACACCTGACGGCCGCGGCAGGTTTTGAAACTGACATGAAGCAAAGATGCGGTGGAGATAGGAGCCGGATACTGGAAGTAGCGCTGGTGCAAACAGGGTTCTGTCGTGACGTTACTCACAGATGACAGGGCTAGATTTTGTGCCCCGTCATCCGTGAGTAACATCACAGTAAAACCCCATTTATACCAGTGCTACTTCAGGCATCTTGTCCTCCCTCTGCCGCATCTTTGCCTCGCGTCAGTTTCAAAGCCACTGCCACCGTCAGGTATGAATGTGGTTTCAGTATTGTTCACACGTCAACCAATGGTATTCAGGAGTAGGATGCAAAGTAAGTACTCTGGAAAAATCAGGAGCAAATACTCCCCTTCACTTTCTAAACTGAAGTATTTTTTTAGTGTGAACCCTTTCAATGACTGTGATTGGCACTCTGTTTGGTTGACTGTATGTGGGTGTGTGACACTGTATGACTGTGCATATGTGCCTGACTGTGCCTGTGTGAGTGAGAACAATCACACACTCTCATACACTGTGTGTGTGTGTGTGCGTGTGTGTGTGTGTGTGTGTGAGAGATATACTTTTTTTAAAATCCCAGACTAGTCTCAACGTTAGGCAATGGGTTACTGTAAATGTACACAATCTGCATACATTATGTTAATTTATGTCATTGTGTAGGCACACACAGACAGACAGGCAGACTCCTGATTCCCCCCCTCTCCCAAAATCTGTCTGCTCTCCATCCAAACTGGGCTATTTTAAATTTCTCCACAGCTAGGAACATGGCTGCTTCCACCTCACATATTTTAGACCATATTAGTATTATGGCTGTGAATGAGGTCAAGTATTTGTATCTGTATTTCTGTTTTGGTATTTGTGTCTTCTCATTTTTGTTTTTTTTGCATAGAAGTGCAGTGAGGCTTTAATAGTTTGACAGGCCTATAAAGAAAATAAAACAGTTAAAACTGCTGCTGAGTATGCTAGTGATTTTTAAAGGGTTAACTAAAATTAAAAATATATAAATTAAAATATTGTATATAAAACATATAAATAAAAAATGTAAATGGTCACACATCATAACGCAGCCACAAGTGCTAAAACCCCAACCTTTACTTTTCCTTTTGACTGCTTTGAGTTAATAAGGATCAGGGACACATAACACTCATCTGGCACCAGAACCTGCAGAAATTGTTGCCAAGTCTGCTACCAGTAGGTAATTTAAGATTGCCCATCACACCTCAAAACTCAGCAATGGTATTTTGTATACTGTTTCAAGAGGCTAGGGCTGACTCATCTTACACCCATTCTCAGTGGAGTGTCACATGCCTGATGAACTCAAAAGAAACACCCCACTACTAGCCCCACTCCTGAGCCCTAAAGAAATAAGGCACAGATCCCACAGCGGCCACACCCATGGGTAACAAGTACATCACAGTTCATGGCTATTTATTATTAATTATTATTATTATTATTATAAACATTTATATAGCGCCTGTCATGTACCTGGCGCTGTACAGAACATAGACATAGACGCGGTCCCTGCCTGTGGCTTACAATATAAAAGACAAGGAGGGGGAGACAGGGGGAGGGGACAGTGGGAGAGACAGGGGACAAGACAAACAAACATTCAAGCGGATGCGAAGTCTCAGGTGCGTGTGCTTGGCTTGGTTGCAATCAGGTTGATTGCAGCAGTCTGCAGAGGAAGACAGACAGTAAGTATATGGGGAACGACTAGCAGGCATTGGGAAAGGCGGCAAGGAAAAAATGGGACTTGAGGAGGGGTTTGAAGGAGCGGAGGGAGGGGGCAAGGCAGATGTGAGCAGGGAGGGAGTTCCAGGCATGAGGGGCAGCAAGGGAGAAGGGTCAAAGGCGGTTAGGTGAGCAGGAGAAACGAGGGACAGTGCGGGAGGGGACAGAGGAAGAGCGGAGAGCGCGTGCAGGAGTGCGTCCGAGAGGTAAGGGGGAGCTTGGTTGTGGAGTGTTTTGAACGTGAATACCAGGAGTTTAAACAGGATACGTTCAGGAAGGGGGAGTCAGTGAAGAGAGAAGAGGAAAGGCTGCACATGGTCGAAGCGATGGGCAGAGTGAATGACCTTGGCAGCGGAGTTTTGGATTGCGATAAGGGGGGACAGGTGAGAGCGAGGGAGGTCAGCAAGGAGGAGGTTGCAGTAATCGAGGCGAGAGAGAACCATGGCATGAACAAGGGTTTTAGCCAAGGAGGTAGAAAGAAAGGGGTGGATCCGAGCAATGTTATGGAGGGCGAATCGGCAGGATTTGGCAACAGAGTCAATGTAAGTTTTAAAAGAGAGGTGCGTGTCAAAGATGAAGCCCAAGCTACAGGCTTGGAGAACAGGATGGATGGTGACTCCATCAATGCAGATGGGCAGCTTAGAGGGAGAGGACGAGGAGGGAGGAAAAATTAGGAGTTCGGTCTTGGCCATGTTGAGCTTGAATTGATGTTGGGACATCCAGGCGGAATCAGGAATCACACATTCCAATGGGGCTGGAAGTGGATCTGGGGTGGATGATGGCTGGGGAAGGGGGTTGAATGGGGTTTAGAGGGGTGCTGGCAGGAGAAGAGGATGGGAACAGGGCTGGAAAGGGGCTTGGGGACCACTGACTAGGGTGCGGGCAGGAATGGTGCATGCCTGGGGGAGCCCTAGCTGGGATGGGGATAGGAAATAGGGCTGGCTCAGAGTGAAGGGGACATACTTGAGGAGAGAACTAGCTAAGGAAAAGAATTGAACAGTGCATGCTTGGGGGCACCAGCTTGGAGGAGGGTAGAAAATAGCTTAGGAGGCACTGGCTAGTGGTGGTGGGGAGTAATGGGTACGGCTCTGCAGGTGGAACTACCTAGGGAAAGAAATGGGGATGTGTCAAGGGGCACTGGCTGGGGAAGGAGAGGGAGTGTGGATGGCTTTGTGCGGTGTCACTGGCTTGGAGAGCACAGGTATATGGGGCTGGCTTGCGGGAGTGAGGGTCGCAGGCTGAGAGAGTGGAGAAAGGGGCTGCTAGGAAAGTCACCATTTCTCCCTGGGCTGGGCCTGGCTGCAGTGCGCTGTGACAACAGCACTGAAGCAGCTGTGGCCCCTGCAGACAGGGAGGGTTCATTGCAGACTTCCTAGACAGCTGTGCTGAAAGGCAGGGAGCAGCATGGACTTTCCAGCTCCCAGCCAGATATCATGCTGCAGTTTTCAGGGTCCAGTTTGGGACTCAAGATACCACTTTTTCAGCCTATTTTGAGTTCACTCAAAACCTGAATGCACAGTCCCAATTAGTATCTTATAAAGCCATTTTTGCATGCTTAGTTTTTAATTTGTTTAGTGGTTGGTAAAGGAGAGGTAGAGATAGATACCTGGATTCTTTCCCTGGCTGTGTTGTTAAAATATAGTGTGACCTAGGATCAGACCCTTGCCAAGTCATTGAGAGGAGAATTGTCAAAGCGGGAGTGCTCGGTGCTCTGTGATTCTTCAGCGGAAGCCAAACAGTAAGTGGGAGTTCTGCATGTGCATTGTAGGGGAAAATCTCTCTCCCAATATGTGCAATCTAATCTTGGTAAATAACATACCATACATTGACACTACTGGGCACATCAGCAAATAAAATAAAATGTTTTATAATGCCATTGTACACTGAAGTGACTAAAATGTCACCATGGGGAACTATTTATATTCTGTCTCATTGATTCCAGTTTGCATAGTGTAATTTGTATGTCAAAAGATTATTCTGAGTTTCAATCCTGCTAGATTCTTTCTGTCTCTGACATAATCAGAATCCCATTGTCATGGACGGATCACTACCTCCTACGAGCCTGTCTTCTTGCACACGTCAACCACTGGAAAGGTGCAGGACCTATTTGAATAGCCCGCCCCTGGAGACGTATGGAACCCCAAAGTTTCCAGAATGCTATGAGATACCCTCCAACCTCGACAGCCGACCTCTCAATGACCTTGTAGTCTTCTGGATCACCTTGTTGGCTGAATCCATCTATTGGCCAGCTCCCAGGCATCTGCTCCAGGAGTGTCGGAAGCACAGGTTCCCATGGTTTACAGAGGACCTGCGCCAACTGAAGTAGAAAGGTCAAGAGGTTAGAGCAATGGTGGCACCAGACCCATACTGAAGATGACAGATTGTGGCATAGAGTTAGTTTGAAAGCCTATCCTGTGGCTGTGCGGGCAGCAAAGAAGAGTTTCTTTGCTGCTATCATAGCGTCAGCAAAGTGTCATCCAGCTGAACTTTTCCAAGTGGTGAAGGGGCTGGCAGTTCGGCCTGTCTCCACCTGGAGCTGGAATCTTCCAGCGCTCGTTGTGACAAGTTTATTGACCATTTCACTGACAAAAGTTGCTCGCATTCACCACTGCTTCGATGCTGCATTTAACGCGTTAGAGGAACCAGATGTAATGAATGCCCTGCCTTGTCTTGTTTTGTAGGATCATTTTCAGCCTGTGTCATCCACTGATGCCAAGGAATCCTAGAGTCTGTCAGATCCACTTTTTGTTAATTAGATCCATGCCCATCCTGGCTGGTCAAGGCCAGCTGGGAGACATTGAAGCCGTTTCTGGCTGGGGTAGTCAATGCCTCCCTGAGCGAGGGCAGGGTGCCTGGGTGCCTCAAGGAGGCCCTAGTGTGCCCATTGCTCAAAAAACATCTTTGGACATTGACTCCCTGGACAGTTATCAGCCAGTCTCTAACCTTCCCTTTTTAGGCACACCTGGACCTGACCAGCTTTCTGGATCCTTTGCAGTCTGGCTTTTGTCCAGGTTATGGCACCAAAGACTGCACTTGTGGCCTTGGTCGACAACCTCCACCATGAGTTGGATCCGAGCCATTCAACTCTTCTGGTCCTGTTAGATCTGTCAGCTGCCTCCAATACCACTGACCACTAAACGTTGGTGACTCGCATGTGGAACTGAGGTGGGGTGGGAGGGATCAGGATCGTTTTTGAATAGTTCCGTTCCTTCCTGGCAGGGAGAACCCAGTGTGTGGTTTGGGAGGATTGTTCTTCATCCCCCCGAGATCTCACATGTGGTGTCCTGCAAGGTTCTATTCTGTCCCCTCTCCTGCTCAGCATGTATATGTAGCCAGGTCGTGAGATGGTTTGGGGTTCGGTGTCATCAATATGCTGATGACACCCAACTCTAACTGTCCTGTTCAGTTGACCCAGGTCCAGCAGTCTCGTTGCTTACCCAGTGTTTGGCAGCTGTGGGGAACTGGATGAGGACGAGCCATCTGAAGCTGAATTCTGACAAGACGGAGGTGATGTTGGTGGGGAGGGATGGGGGGGTAGAGGTCCCCGTCATCAATTGGGTTTGCTCTTTCCTAGTTCCTTGGGTTCGTAGTCTGGGGGTACTCCTTGATTCGCAGCTCCACCTGGATGTCCAGGTGGTGGCTGTGACGAGGAGTGCCTTTTGCCAGTTACATCTGGGGTGACGGCTTTGGCCGTACATTTCAGACTCGGACCTAGCCACCATCGTCCATGCCTTCATCAATTCAAGACTGGACTACTGCAATTCACTCTATGTGGGGCTACCTTTGGTGATGGTCCGGAGACTGCAGCTGGTGCAGAATGCGGTGGCCCACCTCCTCACTGTTAGGTTCCCGGCCTCAGGGAGTCCCGGCCGGATCAGGGCAGGCGGCGCCGCAACGTGCACGGCTAGTTGCCAGGCAATGGGGATGCCGATAGCAATGTGTGGCGCCACCTCAGAGGCAGCGTCAACACCCACAGACCCCGTGCAGCATTGCCCCACCGGTGGGTACTAGGCGACCAGGGATGCCGTTATGAGGCAGCGCACGATTGCAGCACCAGGAGGGGGTGGGGCCTGGAGAGGTGGCACCCAGCCACACCTAAGGGCTTGGCAGAGGCCTATAAAGGCACCGGCAGGAGGTTCCCTCCCTGCTGGTAATCGAATAGAGAGGCTGGCCCCTTGGTGTGCTTCTCGTGAACCTTGTGGATACGTTGTGGAGATTGGTTGTGTGGCAGTCTTGTGTCTGGTCTCGGTGTGTGTGCGCATGAGTGGGTGAGTGAGCGACGAGTGTGGGTGTGGATCCAGTGTGCGACTCAGGCATGTGGATGTGAGGGTGATTACGGGTGAGTGGTGACCCTAGATTGTTCCCTTCCTCCCTGTTGCATACCCTTCTTCACCCTCCCCGAAGTGTCAGCCAGAGTGTGTGTGTGTGTGTGTTCCCCCGCCCCGGTCTTGATCCCTGCCTGGAACCCCCACTCCTCTCGCACACATACACATGGGACCTCAAGTATACCCCATCCCAGTCTTCCTAATGCCCCCACCTGTGGGTCCCGAAGCACAACCGTGAGTATACGATTCTCTTTTTCCCTTCTACCCCTGCGGACCCATGGAACACTGCCCTCTCTGCCCAGTGATGATCCAGGTTGCTCCCAGGTTCTGAAAGAAAGCCCCCACACGATCCTGAGGGCAATTATCTTCCGTCAAGGGCCCACCCCATACGGAGCAGGCGCAGCGAATCCCTGTCCGCGCCAAGTGTCCCCCACCCCCCAGTTCCCCCTCCTACCCTGACACTCACGGGGACAGGTCACCGTGAGCATATAACACCCATATTGCACTCACTGCACTGACTGCCTATAGTTTTCTGAGCTCGTTTCAAGGTGTTGGTTCTATAAAACCCTAAACAGTCTGGGACTAGCATATCTGTGGGACCGCCTCACTCCCTGGGTCCTGGATTGAACCCTGCGGTCAGCTGGGGACACCCTGCCAGAGGTCCCCCATGTGGGCGGGGGGCCATGTTTGATAGGGTGTTCTTGGTAGGAGCACCACGGTTGTGGAACTCCCTGTCGACTGAGGCCTATTTGTCCCCGGATCTCTCCTCCTTCAGGAGTCGTAAGACCTGGCTGTTTTGCCAAATTTTTGGCGAGGGAGATGGGTAGTGGGTGGGGGGTTAGGGTGGGGAAGTCAGCCTGTTTTTATGGACTCTTCCTTGTTGTTTTCATTTATATTTTTATATTTTTGTATTTTGTTATTTTATTGAAATATTTGTTTTATTGTTCGTTTTCATTGTGAGCGACCCTGAGCTGCCAGAGGCAGGAGGGGGCAGCATAATCATAATAATAATTAATAATTAATAATCAGGAATAAAGATAATCCAGCCAGAGTTAGTTATCAAGTGTGTTTATGATGTACATTGCAGGATAGACTCCAGCTCCCTCTCCTATGGCTGTATGGACTAACCAGAACAAGAGAGCTTATTTGTTCCAAGTAATTAATAAAAAAAATAGTCAGTTACACATAAGTCTGTATCCTGCCATTAATTTATATTCAAAACTCCCACTGACTTCATAAGAGGGGAGCCTGATGCCAAAATATGAGTTAGTACTTCCTTGGCACTTTAGATCTTCTACTCTCTACAGAATCATACAAATTAACCCATCCTCATGCACCACTGTGAGGTGTGTGTTGTCCACACAGAAAAAGAAACAAAGACACTGAGGATTCACTCCTCCCCCCCCCCCCATCCTCCCATTGACTTTAATGTTGGAGGACTGTCCAGTGAGCGTCATCCCCTACTTTACCAAATTTGTTCCTGAGGCAAGATTAGAATTCAGCACTGTGAATGTCTGTTTATCAGGCTGACTACAGTCTTCTATGGTTATCATTTGTTTGCCTATCTGTTGTCATCTTGTCCTAAACTTAGGCAAAGGCTACACTTCAGTGGGTCATCTCACAGCTCATAAAGTTAAATACCTGCATAACTCTTTTCAGAATTGTGGCCACAGATTTTATTTATTTGCTTAAATTTATAAACCCTCCTCGTACCACATCCCAAGGGCTCAGGGTGGGTAAAAACCCATAGAACAGATAAAATACAAACAATAAATATACAGTATAAAACTTATAAAAATAACCACACACAATGTATTTTCCACAAACTTGGTCCCACCTGCTAAATGCCTGACCAAGAAGAAAAGTCTTATATTGCTTCTGGCAAATGCAAAGGCTCAGGCTTTGATGAATCTCCAGGGGAAGGAGTTCCAAAGTTCGTAGAATTGTAGGGTTGGAACAAGTAACATTAAGGGTCAGCTAGTCCAGCCTCTGCTCCAAGCAGAATATCCTCAGCTTACAGCATTGCAGACAGATTTTTGAAATTTTGAATAGCCAGGTTTTGAAAACATCCAACATTCACAACCTTCCTGGACAACTTATTCTACTGCCCAATGGTTCCTACAGTTAGAAGTTTTTCTTAATATCTATCTGAACTCTACATTGCTACAATTTAAGCCCCGTTGACCCAGCAGGATACATTTAACATACTGGCTATAGTCTGGACAAATTGGCTATAGTTATAGCTTTCCCCTAGTAAACTTCTGAACTCCTAAGCAAATTTCCAGTAAAAATGTTTGGGGTTTATAGAAAGCGAGGTAAAGGCAGACACAATATGAGACACTCCTTGTCTCTCCCTCTGTTCCCCTTCCTTCGTCTCCCCCGCACCCTACCCCCATCTCTCAGATTGTAAGCCCTAGGGCAGGGACCATGTCTATTCAATTACTTTGTAAAGCGCCAGGTACACTGCTTGCGCTATATAAATGCTTGTTAATAAATAATAATAATAATAATAATAATAATTAATAAATTAATAGCATTCCAGTTAGCTGCAAAATTGGGTTCAAAACTCAATAACAGGATATTTCTTGGGTGGAGGTGCAGGTTTCAATTTACAGTATTTCAGCCCCAAAAGTCGTAAACACATTTATAATTTTATGTGTGTGTAAGTAGTGCGTAAGCCCATTTTTGGCATCCTATTGGGTGGAGACAACCTGGATTTATAGGATCATTCAACACCTGTAATAGATCTGCTGGATGGCATTTTGCAGATGTTATGGCAGCAGAGAAGACCATTTTCTTCACTGGTGCCACCACCACAGCATAGTCTTTTAGAAAAGATCTATGCCAAAAGTGGTTGGCTTTGGCACAAGTCGAGCACCACTTATACTCTAGCCACTGACTCTCCTGCTTCAACCAGCTCAGACCCCATATATACCACGGAGATCTGTGTTACTGAAGTGGTGAGAGCAGATGTCTGGGTACTACTGCATTGATGGACAAGGTCAACGTGCTATTCAACAACCCAACCAGGTCATCGACAGAGCAGCATCAAGGTCAGAGTGTCAGGGGTATAAGGGCAGAGACAGAAGGAAGAGGTCTAAAGAAGGAACAAAAAAAAACCACACCCAAAGCAAAGGTGCATAGTATCCCTCAGGATCTTACTTGGCTAGCCACAAGAGAGAGGCTAAGTGCAATGAATCATCATTGGGACTCTGAGCTACTCTCTGAATGCCTGTAGGTGGGGGCACAATGACCACCAGAGGATAGGAAGACTAGGCAACAAGGAAGGGGAAACACAGGCACCACAGGGGGAAGAGCGCTGAGAGGAAGATTGAGGGCAATATCATTAACAAGGGGGCAAGGCTGTGAAGCAGAAGACTATAGGCCAGGAGGGGTCACATACAGAAGAAGGGAAACCTGGAGCAGACGGTACTACTGGGAACTGAACCGAGGTAAACAATACGAGGATGGAAATCACAGCCCATACAGGCTAAAGAAGACCAACACTGAAAAGCCAGCATGTAATACCAGGGTCCATGTTATGCACCAGGGTCCATTCCAACCTAACTGCAACCCTGGATTCAACCATGATAATGTTATCTTTACTACATCCCCATTAATCAGAACGCCCATTTTCAAGCCGACACAAAAACGCCTGCAAGCCATCCAGCATGTGTCCCATACTATGTATTCTGCCTCAGTTATAATTGGTCCAGATGCCTTGTCCAGCCATGTCTCAGTAATGCATGCAAGGATCGTGGCCTCATCCTGAAGGAGGTCAAGAATACCTGATGTTTTATTCACTATCACAACCAACGTTGTAATATTTATTTTATTTCAAGCCATTTTTAGCCCGCTCCCTCCTGTTCATGACAGCAGCTTGGGGCAGCTCACAACAAGATTAGAAAATATTTAAAAACTCAATAATTAAAATCAAATACATAAAATTTATATAAAAAATCATTAAAAGAGCAGAACGAAACCCCCACCCCCAACCCCATCCCACTCTACCCGTCTCTTTCCCCCAAAGCCTGGTGGAACAGCCAAGTTTTACACTGTCTCTGAAAAGAGGGGAGGTCTGTGACCAGGCAGGCCTCCATCGGGAGGAAATTCTACAGCCTAGGAGCAGCCACCAAGAATACCCTACCCATCGTCAGCACCTGGGAAACCCAGGGAACTTTGAGTTGGGCATCCCCAGCCAACCGTAGGGGCTGCATCATCATGGCCTGGGGCATGAGGCGTTCCCATAGGTAAGTGGGCCCCAGGCCGTTTAGGGCTTTATAGGTCAACACCAACACCTTGAATTGGGCCTGGAAGACAATAGGCAGCCAGGGCAGAGAACGGAGCACTGGTGTAATGTGCTCGTGATGATCCATCCCCACAAGGAGGCGGACCGCTGCATCCTGCACCAGCTGCAGCCTCCAGACTATCACCAAGGGTAGTCCCACGTAGAGTGCATTGCAGTAGTCCAGTCTAGAGGTGATGAAGGCATGGATGATGGTGGCCAGGTCAGAGTCCGAAACATACAGCTGCAGTCATTGAACCAAATGTAACTGGCAAAAGGCGCTCCTTGCTGCTGCTGCCACCTTGCAATCTAGGTGGAGCTGCGAATTGAGAAGCACCCCCAGACTACGGACCTGAGTAGCTAAAGGGGGGCAAACCCCATCAATGATGGGGGCCACCACCCCTTCAGCCCTACCCACCAACATCACTTCCGTCTTGTCAGGATTCAGTTTCAGATGGCTCACCCTCATCCAGTCCCCCACAGCCGCCAGACACCGGGTAAGTACCGAGACTGCTGAGTCTGGGTCTGCAAAACAAAGAGAGGTAAAGCTGTGCACCAAACCCTCTCACGACCTCACCCAGAGGCTGCATATACACACATTGAACAGGAGAGGGGACAGAATAGAACCCTGTGGGACTCCACACGTAAGGTTCCAGGGAGATGATGGGTATTCCCCGAGCACCACCCGTTGAATTCTCCCGGGCAGCAAAGACTGGAACCATTCAAGAACAATTCCGCCCACTCCAGTCTGGTTCCACAGACGGCCCACCAACATCTCATCGTCAGTGGTATCAAACGCTGCTGACAGATCTAATAATATCAAATAGACAATCTGCCCTGATCCAATTCATGGCACAGGTCATCGACCAAAGCCACAAGTGCAGTCTCCATGCCAAACCCAGGGTGAAAGCCGGACTGTAAAGGATCAAGAAAACTGATCCGATCCAGATACCCCTGAAGCTGTCAAGCCACCACCCGTTCAATAACCTTCCCTAAAAATGGGAGGTTAGAGACTGGTCAGTAGCTGGCAGGGGAGTCAATGTCAGGCAATGGTCTTTTGAGCAGAGGCCTCACCACCGCTTCTTTAAGGCGACCCAGCACACTGCCCTCCCTAAAGGAGGCATTGACAACCCTGGCAAGCAACACTCCTAACGTCTCACGGCAGGCCTTGAGCAGCCAGGACGGGCATGGATCTAATTTGCAACAAGTAGCTTTAACCACCCCAAGGACATCCACCGCATCATCGGGCGATGCGCACTGAAACTGATTCCATGAAACCGGACAAAGTTCATTACCTCAGGTTCTCCCACTGTTACAAGTGTGGCATCAAAGTCATGGTGAAACCAGGCCATTTTGTCCACGAAAAAGTCTACAAACATGTCACAGTGAGCACTGGAATATTCCATTTCCTGGTGGAGAGAGGCCAGACTGACCAGCCTCTGCACCACCCAGGAAAGCTCAGCTGGACACAACTTCGCAGATGCTATGATGGTAGCAAAGAACACCTTCTTTGCTGCCCGCACAGCCACAGCATAGGCAATAAACAAGATCAGCGACATATTGGGATCTCCACTGGCTTGACTCCAAATATCCCAAGACAAGGAAAGAGAAGGAGAGAGGAAAAGGCACAATTTGCCTTCTCCTGTGCCCACCATAACCTTTTCTCTTCTCTTGCTCCCCATGTCCTCAATAGGCTCTCCACTTCCTCTCCAGTTCTGCTCACTTATCTCTGTCTCTTGATGATTATGACCCAACCTCCAGGGCTGACAACTCCCAACAGTCCAATAGTTCCCTGTGGGTATCGGTGGCTAACAGATCTATCCCAAGCATGGCAGCTCTGGATGCAAATCAGGCAGAGCAGGAGAGGGAGGGGAAACTCCATCTCCTTCCATCCACTTCTACGCCACTCCCTTGCCTTTCATAAAGGGGAAAATCTCCTCCAACCCAACCTCCCCCTCATGCTTGTATTCCCCTCACATATAGCTGTCCCTTCAATCATCCCTCCAACATCTTTCCTAATCCCATTCCCTTCTTGTACAGCTCATTAAAATGCAAAGAACTCCCTTCCCACGCCCCTACTCCCCATCTCTCCCGATAACTTCCCCCCAAACCCATACCCACCTCACTGAGGGACCACAGCTGTACCCAAATATCTCTCTCTCAGGCCAACACTGTATCAGCTTGTTGTGTTCTGTTAACTGGAGCTTCAACAGCTATAAATTTGCTCTTTTCTGCTTCTATGAGAAGCTCCTTTGTTGACACGTCGGGCGCCCAAGCTCTTTTTGACAAGAAATATCTTTTTGCCATATGTTTCCACAATGCCCAGCATGGTGTGGGCTGATTCTCCATACACTACAAAAGATAAATTATAATAATCAATAGCAGAACCTGTCAGCTCCTATCTCCCTGTCTTATTCTCAAGTCCACTACAACACACTTTATTTAGCTCACAGTGATAAAATGATACTAATTTTCTGAACTTTTCTGACCATAACCACAATTGCAAATTTTTCAGTTCACTTAGTTGTGCAACTGCAAGCCTCATTTCCATGTGTGATTACTGTGATTTTGCACAAAAACTGAGTAATTGCACCAAAATAGCCACTTCTTGTCATTTGCCTTTACAATTACCTCATTTGCACTCTCAATCATAGTAATCACACATACAGATTAGACACCTAACCACACATCTGAACTTTGCTAGCCTGAAATCTCCCTGGCCAAATATTTTGAAAAGATTATGGCAAGCTGCATATTGTCCCTAACCTAGAAATTAAACTGTATCCCTGGACAAAATGTTCAGTATTTTACAGGCCTCTTCCTTTATTCTTTAAGACTAGTTGAATGACAACACAGAATATGCATCTCTTTAAGAGTTATCTGCTCCCTGGTGCTTAATTTCTAGAAGGAACAGGAAAGCAAGTTTTACTCTGAATAAGCTTGATTTGCTTTTGCAGCAATAAATTAACTTCTGCTTGAGTGTTCATTTAATCATTCCACCTAGTAATCCTTCTCAAGGCTGCTGAATTGAATTTTTCTCACCATACCTGTGATTCCTTGCTCATCTGGTTTAGCACCTTCATTGCGTAGGTGGTTTCTCTGCACAGCAGTTTCCTGGTGGGACAGAGGCTGCTGACAGATCATGTGTGTTTAGGGAATAATGCTGCATCATGTGCCCAGTCACCAATTTACATGGCAAAATGTCATCCCTTTCTATCCAATTTGCAATAAAATATGAAAAGAAAATGAACACACTGACTCTTTGCTAATGTGCAAGAGTGCATTAACATACACAGTAAACACACACACACACCAGCCTACTTATTTTTATTCTTGCCCAGCATCCACCACATCTACTCTCTTCTCTTTCGGTAATATTCAGTGCTATGCTAGCTGCTACCCAGATGCTTCAGCATTTAATCAGTGATTCCGTACACAACCCACAAGATGTGCCACTACACTCCAACAAGCAAGTTATTTCTCTCCAGAGGGACAGAGGATCTGAGTTTCTGTCAGACTCCGTCTGTCAGTTATAATTAACCACACACCCATTTACACACATACATTCTTATGCACAAAGAGGAAACCTGCCAGCATTTTATAAAATACTCTCTTCATCTTCATAAATTTTTGATGACAGCAAAAACAATTAAAACCTCATAAGAAACTATTAGTTTGAAAGACTAATATCCTCCCTAGAATCTAGGGAGGTAGAAACGAGGACCAAATTCTGAAAGGTGTTCTCTGCCTGCAAATCCTATTGGCATCAGTGGAAACCTAGGATGCTCAGCACCGCTCTCATCCTTTTTGTAGACGGGCCAAAATAAGAAGGATGCAGCAAGTACAATTGGGACGTTGCAAGAACTCTGTGGTTTCCTTTCCCTTTCTACCTTTCTACCTTTCCATTACTATCTCAAAATTCCCTCCCATGGGGCAGCCCCATTCCCCAGACTCAGCAGCAAAACCTTTATGTCTCTATCTGTCTCAAATCTACATCTTTCTATGTCATGGGACTAGAGGCTTTCTATGACATGGGGCTAGAGGCTAGAAGTTATTTGAGAGCATCACCGAAGTCTGATGGGGGAGTGAATTAACGTGTACCTACCTGCAGGGTTAGTGACACCCCTGCCAACTGTACAGCAGTAACAATTGACTGAAACATGTAGACAGAATCTGCAGCCCTTGTGAGAATGGGTAATGAATCCCAGAGAATGGGAGTGGAGGTGGGTAGAATCCAGGGGCGGCTGGTGGGTTTTGATGTTGGAGCGGCACTGGGGCAGTAAGGCCGGGCCAGCGGGCCTAGGGGCAGAGCCAGGGGGACAGTAGGCAGAGCCAGGGGGACAGTAGGCCAGTGGCATAGCATAACCCAGCAGCAAGGAGTTCCCAGGGTTAACATCGGATGGAAGAAAACACAGTCTACATGTACATCAAGCTTAAAAAAAATAATGTATAAACCCAAAACACAGGGAAACACCCAAAACACTGGCATAACACTAGCATAACACCCAAAACACTGGCATAACCCAGCAGCAAGGAGTTCCCAGGGTTAACATCGGATGGAAGAAAACACAGTCTACATGCACATCAAGCTT
>QEPC01007467.1:1976919-1994422 GCA_003113815.1 Sphenodon punctatus
CCCAGGCCCCCAGCCTCTGCTCCCCGAGTCCCCTCCGCCGCTCACCCCCCTTCCCCAGTTCCACAGTGGAGCAGTGGAACTGGGGAAGGGGGTGAGCGGCGGGGGGGACTCGGAGAGCAGTGCCTCTCTGCTCCCCGACCCCTCCCCCCGGCGCATTTACTCACCGTCATCGTCGGGTGGGGGACTGGCACCACTCCAGGCAGGCAGGCAGGCAGGCAGTTCAATGGAGGCGCTAGGCAGCAAGATGGGCTGCTGCGTGCATGCTGAGTCAGTTCAAGCATGTGCGTTGCAGCCCATCTCGCCGCCAGAGCACCTCCACCAAACACCCAGGTGAGGCTTTGCATTGAGCCCATAGGGCTCAATTTAAAGCTGCCGCCAGGGAAATTTCATTTCCCTAGCGGCGCACTTGAACTGAACGCTGAGCCGCCCGGCTCACGTTCAGCCTAAGTTTGTCCTTTCTGGGACTCCAGACTCAGAAGGAGTCCAGGCAGAGGCGCTAGAGTGCTCACTGACTGAGCGTTCTCTGCCTCTGCCTCACCAGCAGCTGAGTGAAACTGACATCAGAACGCTGCACTGCTCTGACTGCTGCAGTCAGAGCAGCGCGGCATTCCGACGTGCAGCCGGCAGCAGAGACAGAGCACTCAGTCAGTGAGTGCTCTGTCAGTGCGGCACCAGGGGAACAGGGGAAAGTGGGGGCAGAGCACTGCCCCAGGCGCCCCCACACTACAGCCGCCACTGGTGGAATCCCTGTCCCAGGGGATGGGCATGGGGGGGGGGGGGTTGTCAACAAATTTCCTATTGACTTCAGTGGGGAATGAAGCAAACTGAAACCAAAAATGAATTGAACTTAGAAAGAACCAATACCAAAAAAAGAAACAAAAAATGTGTCCCACACCTAGTATTCAGAGATGGGTGGAAAGGCAAGTGTACGTTGTCTGGACATGTTGAGGGGTGAGTGAATCAGATGGGTGCGGCTAGGGGCCTGAGAATTCAGAATGAATTCTCACAAGGGTTATAGATTCTCTCTACATGTGAGTATTTATTTAAGTATTTATTTTCATACATTTATACCTCACCCCTCTCACCACAGGTAACTTGGGATGGCTAACAGAATAAAACAATAAAATAATGTAATAAATATAAATATAAATATACATAGTAAAACAACCAAGGTCTGCAACTAAACAATACCCACCGCTCCCAACTAACCCACTCCTTTCTCCCCCCCCCCCCACCAAACACCTGATGGAATAACCAGGTTTTACATTGCCACCGGAAAGTGAGGAGATCTGGGCTAAGATGGATCTCTGCCGGGAGCTCATTCCACAGCGACTCCCGCCTGTCCATATGGACCCGCCGATACCACAGGACCTCCAGACAACCGCAGGGAACACTCAGGGACCCAGGGAGTGAGACAGTCCCTCAGTTAAGCGGGGCCCAGGCCATGTAGGGCTTTAAAGGTCAAAACCAGCACCTTGAATCGGGCCTGAAAGACAATAGGCAGCCAGTGCAATGCATGGAGCACTGGACTAATGTGCTCCTGCTGCCTGTTCCAGTCAACAGACGGGCCTCCACATTGTGCACCAGCTCCGAATCATCACCATGGGCAGCCCCATGTACAGTGCATTATAATAGTCTAGCCTCAAGGTGACAAATGCATGGATGATGGGGGCAAGATCAGAGTCCAAGACACATGGGTGGAGCCTCTTCATCAGATGTAATTGGTGAAAGGCACCCCTGGCCACAGCTAACACCTGCACATCCACGCACAGCTGTGAATCCAGGAGCACCCACAGGCTTCGCACAGATGGAACCAATGGAGGGCGGAGCCTCCCAATAATGGGGGTTTCCCCCTCCCCTAGATCACCGGTCCCACCCATAGGTATCATGACTCTTGGTCTCAGTTCAATTCTTCTTGGAAAAGTAGGTGTCCACATGCAGCATTAATTTTCCCTCTTGTTGGCAATCACAGCAGCCCATTGCAAGAAGTGCTCTCAGGTCAGTGCTCTGGCACAAGGCTGAATGGGGGAGCCTGCACAGCTACTTCTGCTGCCATTCGGGCTCAGAGGATGAATAACAGTCTCCCTGGCTGTCATTCCAAATCATCATCATTGTCTAATGGGGAAAGATGTTGTGGACCAGCCAGCCATCATTCTTGATGTAACCAAGTCAAGCGTGTGCACCTGGGACCTCGCCTCCTCGTGAATGTTACACTCCTTGTTTCTCCCTCTGTTCCCCTTCCTTCGTCTCCTCCATCCCACCCCGTCTCTCAGACTGTAAGCCCTAGGGCAGGGACCGTGTCTATTTAATTACTTTGTAAAGCGCCAGGTACATTGCTGGCACTATATAAATGCTTGCTAATAAAATAATAGTAATAACAATAATAATAATAATAATAATAATTAATAATAAATTCATCATGTTGTTAGTGACTTCCTTTAATGATGCAAGAGATGGAGTCAAAGTAGTTCAGATGATAGCTTTTACTGGACCAACTTCTGTGGGAGAGTATGTGCAAGTTTTCAGGCCACACAGGGCCTTTCCTCAGGCAAAGTGCTATGAAATTCCCTTCTCCCTGAAATAATTTTAATTCTTTTGCTTTCAGGATTGAGCTTGACTATTTGTTTTCTTTACCCCTATTTAGTTTTCTCTTCATCAAAATATTTCAAGGAGTTATGTATTGGGTATATTTTCAGTACTCTCAGGAGACACTGACAACATTGTTAGGATCTGATAAAGTATGTGTTTTTAAAAGCCTATTGATTTGTTCCCTTAAAATTCTAGGTCATACCCATTGCTACAAGTCATCTCCACTTTCACAAGATGCATTTGTACATTCACATCTTTCAGAAGAAAAGCTCATGCAGCAACCCAGGCTACTATGGGCCAAGGGTGTGTTATCCTGATTTACTCTTCTACTCTGTTAAAACACTCAGAAACTATAGTGATTTGTGTGGTGTAAAAAAAAAAAAAAAACCTAGCCAGGATAGATGGAATCATTGGGGCAGAGGGGTGGTGAGAAATCATCTGCTGGGAGAAGCCTCATTCAATCTTGTAATTATCAGTGCACTATCAGCTGTTCAGATCATAGAGTAACATTTCCATGGTTATTTCCAACCTCCCAGCTACAGGAAAACAGCAGTCCCACTGTAGGGGGTAGAGTGCCAAGTGAGAAAGGCCACTCAGGATGAGCAGGTAGACATCTGTAAGATGTCTGAAAAAAGTGGAGAATCATGCAAAAATTCTGCAATAAGTGAAAATGGTTGTTTATTGACCATTGTTGTTAAATTGGACCATTGAAAATGGTCAGGTTGAGCCTGCATTAGACGTGAGTGGTAAACATGCTGCATAAAATCACGCTTCATGTAAATATGCTGCATGTGGGAATTAGATGTGACATTTAGCCCGTTAAAGCTGGTCGTGTATTCTTTTAAAGCTGTGAATTAAATACCTCGACATCGAGATATTTAATTTGCGGCTTTAAAAGAACGTGCAACCGACTTTAACGCACAAAATGTCATGTCTATATCCCACACACGACCTATTTACATGCAGCGTGATTTTATGCCGCATCTTTGCCGCGCACATCTAAAAGCAACCTTAGGTTTGGTTTGGGCATAGCAAGTTATGCTATGCAACATACAGTTTTACTGTACAATGTAGTTTGCAGACAGGGGGAGGGAGGATTAACACCCAATAGGAATATTGTAGTTAGTAGTGAGCTTGCCCTGCTCCTGTGAAGAGTGTAGCACAATCCTCTGGTCTGACCCCATGGAATCCTGTTCTTTTTGCAGACAAAATGCTGGACAGCACCACTGTTCTCAATTCCTGCACTTGCCAATGCCCAATTTAGCCTCAGCTGTTTTAATTTAAAAATATGTTTTTCTGCATTTGGAAAAAATATGTTAATATTCAACCTAAATGATGATTTAAGAGTTTAGATTTTAATGGCAAATCTGTGTTGTGTAAATCTATTGCTAATCAGAGGGATTTTTAAGCTAATCATGAATGGTACTTAGAGGTGTTTTAATTATGCAAAGGGCTAATCAGTTTTTTTCTAAATGGATATTCATGTGATTAAAAGGAGGTATGGAAATCATTTGATATGAGAATGTGCAAGTTGCAGGTGACTCATGAGATAAAGCTTTCACCTGCCAAGTCAAGGGGGAAAATGCTTTACCTAAATCACTATGTAGTTTCATCTGGCTAAATTAAATTTGCTTTATTTTTTTCCATCCCTTCCTCATTCCTTCACTTCACACTGGCTGTTATGCACCACCACAGAAGCTCTTGCATCTGAGTAGTGAGTAACACGCAACCCTACACTTACCATGAAACCATGGTTGACATTTATACAACACTTTTTCAGCACTTTTCTCCAGGCTTTACCAAATGACTTACAAAGTGCACTCAATAAATCGTTAAGAGTCTGGAATCCTGTCCTGAAGTGCAGTGACCACATCAGGGGTGGAATGTGCCAACCAGAGAGCACAGCAGACTTTTAATAGAGATGTGCACCAGTGACCCGTGTAATTTTTCATTTTCCTTTTTCCTTTTTGTTATATAAGTCTTTCATTTTTGTTTTCATAAATATCAAAAATTTGTTTTCGTTTTTGCTTTCGTTTTCGATTTCCCTTGGTTTTAATGGAAAACACATTTGTGGCTGTAACCTTTTTGTTTTTCATTATATTTGGATGAAACCTGGAAGGACTGTACCTCCAATGGAAGGCATTAAGTGTACCAAATTTCAAAAAGATAGGAATCTGATTTTATAAGCAATTAAATTGTGTTATTTTGCAAAAATCTGCATATACATTCGTGACTGTACCTTTTTTGTCTCCCATCTAATGTGGATGAAACTTGGAAAGTTTATACCCCTCCCCATGTTTACTATCTATTCCAACTTTCAGAAGGATTGGATAAATGGTCCTGGGGGGGGGTATAAGTAATTAACTTATAAATGTATGTCTGACCGTAACATCTTTTTAGTCCAGCCAGTGTACATGACATTTGGCAGGACTATATCTCACTCCTCAAGAATCATCTCTGCCAAATATCATAAAGATGGGATAAAGGGTCCCGATTTTATAAACCTGCACAGCATATGCAGAGAATGAGCCTATGCCAGGGATTCTCTTACATGTCACTGTGGTATAAGATCTGTTTGTGATGCCAATTGGCCAACAGAAATATCAACCAAATATCCTCATTCTGTGCTGTTACCATCCCAACTTCTCTCCCCCATTTGTTACTGGGAAGTCGGAAGCATCTGTTTAGGAAAGAGCCAATAGAGATTCTCTTATGTCCTCTGTCACAGTGCTGCAGGAGGTGATTGTGATTATAATTGGCCCGCCTGGATGTGTAAACCATGGATCCTGATTTCTGGGATGCTATCCCCAAAGTCCCAGTTATGTCCCTTCTATGCTCGCCTCAGGGCAGCCCCCTATGCCCATCTCAAAGCCACCACTGATTGGTCCTGTAAAGCTGGAAGCATGCAGTAATTGGCCAGTGAATGTGTCTGTAAGTCTGTTGGGTTGCTCCCCATCCTCCCTCCTACAGCCTCNTATGTTCCTTCTATGCCCACCTGAGGGCCACCCCCTCTGACTGGCACTGTATGTGCTGCTATTTATCTGAATAATGGTCTTCAAGGGGACAACTTCAATTGCTTATAAAATAGGGACCCTTTATCCAATTGTCCTGTAGTTTTGCAGAGACAACAGGGAAGGTGTGTTATACATTCCTGACAAATGTGTTGTAAACAGGATGGAATATAAAATGTTACAGCCAGAAATGTATTTTCAAGCTAATGGCTTATAACATAGGGACCCATTATCCAATCTTTCTGAAATTTGGCAGGATTGGTAATCATGTAGAGGGACATAAGATTCCCAGGTTTCATGCAAATTTAACAGAAGACAAAGAATATGTAGCCAGGAATGTGTATGTACATTGTCTCAAAATCACAACATTCAATTGCTTAGAAAAACGGTTACCTTTATCAATCCTTTTGATGTTTGGTACACATAGTTCCCTCCATTGGGGGCATAATGACCCCAAGTTTCATCAGAATTGAATAAGAAGAAAAAAATGTATACTCAGAAATACGTTTTTAGTGTTTTCCCAATCATTTTTTTAAAAATCATTTTTGTTTCTGTTTTCATTATTATTATTTGTCATTTTTGTTATTACAGTAAGAAAAAAGAACATCAAAATTTTTGTTTTCATTATCATAACAACACAAACTAATTGCACACCCCTACAGTTTAATTCTCGTTGTAAAGAAGGAAGCTGTATTCATTTGTAGTGTAAAAGTGAACTTTAGGGAGAGAGAATGAAATTAATTGGAGTTTAGGCAGGATAGTTTATTTATTTTATTTATTTATGTAAAAATTTAATATCCCACTCCCTCCTGCTACAACAGCTTGGGGCGGCGTACAGTATAAATATAGACAATATAGACAATACAATATAAACAATGTTAAAAGCAAAAAATCAACAATACAAATATAAAACTATTGATGAGCCATAAAAAACTCCTCCACCACCCCCAACCCAACCAATCCCTCCCACTACCCATCTCCCTCACCAAAAGCCTGGCGGAAAAGCCAAGTTTTACATTGGCACCTAAAGGAAAGGAGATCCGGGGACCGGTGAACCTCCGCCAGGAGGGAGTTCCATAAACAGGGTGTGGCAACCGAAAACACCCTCTCCATTGTGGCCCCTACCAAATGCAAGAGACTTCCAAAAGGGTGCCCCTGGCCGACCGCAGAGGTCGCTTCAGAACCCAGGTGGTGAGGCAGTTCCGTAGGTAGGTTGGATCCAGACTGTGTAGGGTTTTATAGGTCAATACCAACACCTTGAATCAGGCCCAGAAGGCTATAGGCAGCCAGTGCAGTAAACAGAGTACCAGTGTCATGTGATCCCAGTGGCTCATCCCCATAAGGAGGCGGGCCGTCGCATTCTGCACCAGTTGCAGCCTCCAGACCATTAACAAGGCTAGGCCCACCTAAAGTGCGTTACAGGAATCAAGCCTAGAGGTGATGAAGGCATGGATGATGGTGGCCAGGTCACAGTCTGAGATATAAGGTCGTACTGTTCCCCCTTCCCTGTCTCCCCTCCTCCTGTCTTTAGATTGTAAGCTCTCGGGCAGGGACCGTGTCTATCTTGTTTTTTGTAAAGCATCAAGTACATCACTGGCGCTATATAAATGCTAATAATAATCAATAATCATCATCATCACTGTACCAGGTGTAGTTTACAAAATGCGCTCCTTGCCACAGCCGCCACCTGGACATCCATGCGGAGTTACGTGTCAAGGAGCGCTCCCAGGCTCTGTACCTGAGGAACCAAAGCAGGGCACACTCCATCAATTATGGGAGCCTCCACTCCCTCGGCCCTACCCACCAACATCACCTCCATCTTGTCAGGATTCAACTTTAGGCAGCTCGTCCTCAACCAGTCTCCCAAAGTAGTCAGACATTGAGTAAGCAGTGAGACTGCTGGGCCTAAGTCTGCTAAAAATGAGAGGTAGAGTTGGGTGTCATCAGCATACTGATGACACCGCACTCTCACAACCTCGCCGAACGGCTGCATGTACACGTTGAACAGGAGAGAGGACAGAATAGAACCCTGCAGGATCCCACACATAAGATCCTGGGGAGATGACGAACAGTCCCCCAAGAGCACATGGTGAGTTCTTCTGGCCAGGAATGAGCGGAACCATTCAAGAACAATCCCGCCCACCCCGGCACAGTCCCGCAGACGAGTCACCATTATCTTGTGGTGAACAGTATCAAAAGCAGCTGACAGGTCCAATAAGACCAATAAGGTTAATTGGCCTGATCTAATGCATGGTGCAGGTCGTTGACTATGGTCACAAGTGCAGTCTCGGTGCCATAACCCAAATAAAAGACTGTGAGGGATCCAGAAAACTGATGCGATCAAGATGATCCTGAAGCTGCTGAGCCACCACCCATTCAATAACCTGGAAGGTTAGAGACAGGCCTATAGCTGTCCAGGGCATCAGCGTCAAGTTATGGTTTTTTGAGCAAGAGTCGCACCATGACCTCCTTAAGAGACCACAGGACCCTGCCCTCCCAAAGGGAGGCATTGACTACCCGTGCCAACACCAACCCTATGGTCTCCCTGGTGGCCTTAACCAACCAGGACAGGCAAGAATCTAATTCACAAGTTGCGGCTCTAACAGCTCCCAGGACACCCCTGCATCGGCAGGGGTCACCGACCAAAATTGATCCCACAAAACAGGACAAGCCAGGGCATTCATAACCGGGTCTGACAGAAAAGGGTTTGCACCAGCAGAATTCTTTAAGAATCAGGTTGCTCCTCTTTAAGAGAGTGTCATAGGAGTTTTAATAAGCACATGTGTTCAGCTACTTCGTTTTGCAGCTAATCTGAAGACCTGTCATTTCAGTGTCTGTCTGAACAGTGTGTATTATCTTCTATTATCATGCAGTTACTAAGTGACCACTGAGTTCTTGTTTAAGTGATGTGTTAGCTGAAGTTGTCTGCATGCACACTTGCTGCACTAGAGGGAGTAGGATCCTTGTATCTGCCATAGGCAGCTCTGCCTCTCTTTGGCTTGTATGTCATTATTAATTTATTAGTATTTTATTTATTTATATAGTGCAAGGAGTGTACCTGACGCTGTAGAATCAATAGGCAGGTGAAGGGACCATCAGACTGATCAACTCATACCATGGTAACTGAATACAGCACTTTGCGGCACAACAATTATTACAGAAAAGTTCTGGGGCTCAAGAGTGTGACATAACTTTTCCTTTAGAAAATTTGTTAAGATTTCTTGAGCTTCAAATTGCTTGTTATCTATATACAAATTCTAGTTTGTTCAGCTAGGGATCACCAATCCATTTGTTGTCTAATTAGGATTTTCTCACCCCTGCCACTTCCTCCTCTCTTATGGAATATTGTTCCCATCCCTTCCTTGCACTCTGCCCCTTTACAATCTTCTTGAGAAAGCAAACTCCATCTCAGGCAGTTCAGGAAACAGGAAGCCACAACAATTCACGCCTCAGGGTCTTGAAACAAAACCCAATACTGCTGACAGCACAAAAGCAGTTGAACAGAGAACTCACAAATTTGTAGAGGAGGGACTTGTTTTTGAGCTCCTAAAATTCAGGTCACTACCACACAAATTAGAGGAATTTCTCCTGTACGATCACTGTTATGATTTTTCATATACAAAATCCAATCATATACTTTCACTCTAAAATGACTGATTTTAGATTCAGGAGGAAAATAAGAAATCAAGATGGTTGTCTGCAGCTGCACATTCAAAACCTGGAGCTGGGAGTCTATGGCCCTTGGGCCAAATCTGGCTCAAGTTATTTTTTATTTGACTCCTTTCCAATTTGTGGATCTGGCCCAAGGATCCAGCCCCTATTTTCAAACACTGAAAGGGTGCTCTCAGGGGAGGCGGCAGAGATGTGCGTATGCACTCAAGGACATGGGCTGGAGACTCTGTTTCTTGTTGGATAGATTTTTCTGTGCAGGTAGCTTGGATATGGTGAATCCTGCATTGGTGCAGGAGGCTGGACTAGATGATGCTAAAGGTATCTTCCAGCTCTATAACTTTATGGGTAAGACCACACGAGATGTTAACCCACACTGAGTGACCATACCCCACATTAGTCCATGATACAGCTAACCGTCAGGCCAGCAGCCGCCAGATGTTTGCCCACTTTTGCCCCGGAATGGGCAGCCAGCTGCTATGAGATACATCTACTTGAGAAGGCCAGTGATACAGTGCGGGCTACTGGTTCCCCACCCTAGTCAAATGTGGGGTATGGCCCGCCTTTCATCAGGTCAGTCCTGTGCAGCCCCTCCTGTGTGGCAAGGTCCATTCTC
This sequence comes from Sphenodon punctatus, assembly GCA_003113815.1. NCBI lineage: Eukaryota > Metazoa > Chordata > Lepidosauria > Sphenodontia > Sphenodontidae > Sphenodon > Sphenodon punctatus. Next base: position 1,986,805 of record QEPC01007467.1, read on the forward strand.
ACCATAGAGGCATGGGCGTAGTTCCCCATTGCTATGCATTTATGGCCCTTTTCACACAGACACTCTAAGACTGATAACATGGGTGTTACATTTTATTATACAAGTTGCAGGGCTGCAGGTGCGCTCTATGGGTGCCCTGCAACATGTACAATAAAATGTAACACCCATTTTATGAGTGTTAGAGTATTTACAGACGTGACGGGGCTCAATTCGCCCTGCCACGGAAACACCCTACTGATTCCCCACCGGGGCCAACACGTAACGGCCAACAGACGTGTTGGCCACTCCTGGCGGGGCATCCAGGGGGGCAGGGCCACGTCGCACAATGTGCGGCCACACGTGCCCCCCCCATGCTCCCTAGGCCACCCGCCCTCTTGGGAGACGGGCAGGTGTCACGGCCAATGCGGCTGCAGCGCCCACCCGCATTGACCATGGCCCGGAATCCCGCAGCTGATTCCGGGCCATGGGAGGGGGACAGACATTACGGTCCCCTTGATCACAGGGGGAATCACATTCAACATGCAAACGGAGATGGTCCGGCCAGAACCTCCATTTGCGTGTTGAATGTGATTCCCCAATCCCCCCCCCCCGTGATTCATGGGGGTGAAAATCTGGGGGGGAACTTCCATTCCCCCCAACAGACATTACGGGATCATGATCACCATGTGGGGATTCACCGTGGTTGAGTGTGTTCTCGTAACATCTGAAAATGTTTAGAGTGTCTGTGTGAAACGGGCCTACATAACAGCAGAGGGCAAGATAGTGGGAGGGCCGAGGTTGGTGGGTGGAGTAGGGCCAGGCACTTGGCCCATGTGAACGTCTCCTTGGCCCACCCTGCGGTGTGGCAGGATTTATTATGGCAGTCCACCTGCCCGGTTTCCCCATGGGGGAAGGGAAGGGACCATTTGGACTGCTCTCCCCACAGGCCCAAAATGTGGCAGCTACATTCACCCTGCCCAGGGTGGACAGGGGATCTGGTCAGTCCTGTCTTGTGCAATTTTACCCTATGGCTCTATGGTTGTTTTTAGATGGGCACAGGGCTGTCCAGCCCCAGAGCTGCTCTATGGGGCCACTTCCACATCCACCTGCTCCCAACCCCACCTGGGTCTACTTCAAATGGAACAAACAACTGTATTCCGGTGTTCAATACAATCCCCCTCCTCCAGAACACACTGGACAGAAAAAAGAGGAGGGGAAAAGAATATATAGGGTGCTACACCCAACTCAATTGATTTTATTAATAATTCCACATATTGTGGATAACAGCCTTAATGATTAATAGATGGAGACCGCTAGCACCTATTGGTCATGTTTAAAATACATATACAGACCATGAGCCAGCTAGTCTCCCTTTAACATAAAAACACCATACATAAAGACGATTAAAAAAACCTCCCCAAACATGTTTCGGGGGTATCCTAACCCTCTTTCTCAATGGGTAATATAAAATTATACAACAGTACTAATTTGCAACCATGCATGAACAAAAATAATATTAATGGATGCTGTCACTATACGTTCAGTGATTCTGCACTTTCATGCCGTATTCTTGCATATGAATTCACTCTACCATCTTTTCCCAGGACAATTCACAACTGTGAATATCTCCTTTTTGGCTAGGGCAACAAGTGATACACCAGGTTAAACCCTTATACAAGATGGTATGTTCCTATGAAAAAAGGGAGGGGGGGAAGGGAAAAAAGAAGGGGAGGGAAAGGAAAGAGGGGAGGGGAGGAAGAAGGGAGAGAGAGGGGGGAAGAAAGGGGAAGGGGGAAGGGAAAAGGGGAGGGAGGAAGGGAAAGGGGGAGGGAGGAAGGGAAGGCAAGGAGAGGGAAAGGTGGGGGAAACACAAGGGACAAAAAAACCTTTTTTTCTCCTTAAAATACAGGCAAATGGACCCAGCAGATTCCCCAGGCCATATTTTGCCCACATGCCCCCCACACATACACACACACCATAGAGATGCAGGCGATCACCCAACACTCTAGGCTGACACCTGCAACTCTATAATATTGCCTGGGGCAATGCTCATCTGAAAGCAGAGTTGCAGGCTAGTGCACCAGGTTTAGCTGGCATGCTTTTCCAGCAGCGCTCTGTCCCAGAGTGCCACGGGCAGGGCTGCCACGGATTCTCTGCCTGCATATCTGGCATGTCTATCTTTAGATGGATAGACCACCTGAGGGTGAAGTGGGCTGGCATGGCCAGCACCAGGACAGCCCATCCGTCTAAAAACACCTTATAAGAACATAAATAATGCTGTAATAGGTCAGACTAATGGTCCATCAAGCCCAGCATCGTGTCTCCAACAGTGGCCAATCTCTGTCTCTTGGGAGAAGTACCCAACAGGTCACAATGGACTATCTGTTCCCTGTTGTTCCAGCCCCCAACAGTAAGAGGTTACATCTCCAAAACCTGCTTGGTTAATAACCATTAATGGACATATTCTCCAAGAACTTATCCAATCCCTTTTTAAAACTAGCTACACTACCAGCCTTGACCACTTCCTCTGGCAGTAAATTCTACAAGTTAATTGTGCGCAGAGTGAAAAAATACTTTCTCCTATTTGTTTTAAATCTGCTACCAGTTAATTTCATGGAGTGTACAACCTTGTTCTAGTACAGTTAGAGAAGGTAAATAACCACTCCCTATTTAGGTGTGGTTATTCCCCAACCTATCCAGCAGCTCTTCATACAGGAGCTGTTCCATTCCCTTGATAATTTTTGTTGCCCTTCTCTGTACCTTTTCTAGTTGTACTGTGTCTTTTTTGAGATGATGCAACCAGAACTGCACACAATATTCCAGGTGCGGTCGTACCATAGATTTCTACAGATGTATTACAATACTTTCATTTTTATTCTCTTTCCGAATGATTCCTAGCATCCTGTTTGCTTTTTTGACCGTCACCACACAATGAGCTAAGAATTTCTATGTATTGTCCACAATGACTCCAAAATCCTTTTCCTGTTTGATAACTCCTAATTTAGAACCCAACATTGTGTACACATCGTTTGGGTTATTTTTCCCTATGTGCATCACTTTACCCTTATCCACATTAAATTTCATCTGCCATTTGGATGCCCAGTTACCCAGCCTAGCAAGATCCTCCTGTAATTTTTCACAGTCCCTTCAAGGTTTTAACAGCCTTGAATAACTTTGTGTCATCTACAAATTTGATCACCTCACTTTTCACTCCCTTTTCCATTAATGAATATATTAAACAACACCAGTCCCAGTACAGATTCATGGGGCACTCCACTAGTTTGTTCTCTCCATTGTGAAAACTGAACATTTAATCATACTCTTTGCTTCCTATCTTTTAACCAGTTGCCCATCCGTGATAGGTCACTGCCTCTTATCCCATGACTCTTTAATTTCCTCAATAATCTCTCATGAGGGACCTTATCAAATCCCTTCTGAATGTCCAGATACACTATATTGACCAGCATACCCTTATCCACATGCTTATTTACAACCTCAAAAGTTTCCAATAGATTAGTGAGGCATGACTTCCTTTTCCTAAATCAATGTTGACTCTTCCACATTAAGCCATGTTTATCAATATGTTCAGTAATTCTGTTCTTAACTTACCATATCCACCAATTTGCCCGGCACCAACGTCAGGCTCGCCAGTCTGTAGTTTCCAGGATCGCCTCTGGAACCTTTTTTAAATTTTGGCATTAAGTTTGCTACCTTCCAATCCTCTGGTACAGTGGCAGATTTCAGCGATAGGTTACATATTACCAAAAGTAGGTCTGCACCTTCATATTGGAGTTCCTTCAGAACTCTGGGATGAATACCATCTGGTCCTGGTGATTTGTTACTATTTAGTTTGTAAGTTTGCTCTAGAACCTCCTCCAGAGTTGCACTTATTTGTGACAGTTCTTCTGATTCTTCAAGTACAAAGACTCAGTCCGGCATGGGTATCCATGTCATAGATCCATGATCTGAACCCTCTCCTTCCTTCTCCCATTCAGAGTCAACCCCTTAAATACCCCAACTTCTATCTTGGCTGTGGAGTTTGTACTAATTTTTCAGTGGCCTGTGGGAGAGAAAAGGTTCCCCACCTCTGCTCAAAAGGGTTTTAGAATCGTGGACTTGGAAGGAACCCCAAAGGTCATCTAGTGCAACCCCTGGCTTTGATGCAGGAAGTCTACAGCTACAGATTGCTGTCCAGCCTCTGTGTGAAAACCTCTAGCCATGAAGAACCCATGACCTCCCTAGGCAACTTGTTCCATTGTCAAACAGCCCTTACTCTTGGGAAGTTTTTCCTCATATTTAACCAAAATCTTCCTACTTGTAATTTGATCACACTTAACAGCATCAGTATTCTGGGACAAAAAATACAGATTTTGTGGAACTCTATTTTGACTCTTTTATCATTTAAGGCTTCATCCCTTGCATGTTTTAATGTTTCATCTCTTCTAGCCTCTTCTCCAGCCTCAATTCACTTCTCATAGATGCACCAGCTTCTTTGTCAGCCTCTGCCTTGGTCTGAGCTCACGACAGTTTCTTCCAAGCAAAGATTTGGATCATATAGGCATTGGTGACTGGTAACTGTTGATGGGGGAGCACAGGAGTGGAGGCTGGGCAGGAGTTCTCTAGGGTTTCAGAAAATTGGGGGATTTCCCCATGCTTCACCTATACAGATAGGTGCTCTGTAGTGAGGAGAGGCTAGGAAAAGTTTAGTTACTGACTGAGTCTCCCTGGCAAATTTGAATAAATAGGGAGGGCTATCCACAGATTAGGGTGCTAATTACACCCTATAGCATGGAGACTGCACTTATGGCCTTGGTAGACAATCTACATCTGGAGACTGACAAAAGGAACTGTGCCCTGTTGATCTTGTTAGACCTTTCAGCAGTCTTTGATACAGTTGATCATGAGGTGCTGTTGACACGACTATGGGACCTGGCAGGGATGTGCAGGACTGGTCTTGAGTGGTTCTCATCACTTCTGTTGGGGAGGTCCCATGGGTGGTGATGGGAGATTGCTTGTCATCCCCTTGAGACCTCTCCTGTGGGTCCTGCGAGTTTCTATTTTATTTCCCCTCTTGTTCAATGTGTATCTGTTGCCTCTGAGTGAGATCATTCAGAGGTTTGAAGTAAAGTGTCATCAGTATGCTGACGATACCCTGCTCTGCCTTTCTTTTTCATCCGATGCAGATCCTGTGGTCTTGGTGCTCTCCGAGGCTGTGGCAGCTGTTGGGGACTGGATGAGGGTGCGCCGATTGAAGTCGAATCCAGACAAGACTGAAGTGATGATGGTTGGCCGACCCTGTGACTTGGAGGGGATTGAGACTGCAGACATTGATGTGATCCAGCCCCCTCTGATTACCCAAGCTCACAGTCTTGGAGTGCTTCTAGATCACTTGCTGTGCCTGGAATATCAGGTTGCAGTGGTGGCAATGGGCACTTTTCAGCAACTCCATCTGGTGAGGAGGCTTCAATCTTTTCTTTCTGATTTGGATCTCGCCACCATCATCCATGTCTTCATTACCTCAAGGATAGATTACTGCAATGCACTCTATATGAGGGTGCCCTTGATAAATGTTCAGAAGGTGCAGCTGGTGCAGAATGGGGTGGCCCAGTTCCTTTTGGGGGTGGGTCACCGTGAGCACATTACACCTGGACTTTACAGTCTGCACTAGCTACCTAATACTTTCTGGGCAAAATTCAAGGTGCTAGTTTTGACCTTTAAAGCCCTAAATGGTCTGGGGCCTACATACCCGAAAGACCACCTCTCCTATCATGCTTCACCACAACCCCTCTGATTGGCGAGGAGCACTCTCTTGCAGTTACCATTTGCCAATCTTGTTCATACGATAAGGGCCTGCAGAGAAGCATTTTTGGTTGCTGCCCCAGTATTGTGGAACTCCCTTCCCCAGGAGATCCATCTGAACCTGAGCATATTTCAGAGGTGATGTGAAACCTTTATTTCTGGCAACGCATTTGGCAGGCTGGGATTGGGTTGGAGTGGGTAGTTTTAGGGACAAGGGGGGTGGGGCGTTAAAGGCATTTTAATGTATTCTGTTTTTGATGTTGTAAGCTGCCTTTGAGCCTTAGGGGAGGGGAGAGGTAGAAATTTAAATAAATAAATAAATAAATAAATGTGAGACAGCCCATTAGCAGCAGAGATTAGGTGCCATTAGAAACTAGTATAAAGGAAGAACCAAGGAGTTAAAAGCAGGAAAATGAATGGCGACTGGGAGGAAAAGAAAGCCTCTCCGGCTGGGACGTAACCCAGGAGGACAGGGGCACAGAAGGAAGCCATTACTGAAGAAACTCATTAAAGGCATAGAAATGGAAGAGTGACTCTAGGACAAGGTTTAGATCTAAGAACTACTTTTGGATTGAGGGCTGACTTAGGCTGCTTTTAGACAAGCGGGTTGCCGTTGCATGACCCGCTCGCGCGATATTTCAAAATCCTGCAATGTGGGATTACACAAGACAGAAGTAGGGGATCATGTGCATGGAAGGCAGTCGCACATTATTTGCCAACCGCAAATTAAATACCTCGATCTGTGAGGTATTTAATTCACGGTCAGCAAACCCGCTCGTCTAAAAGAGCCCTTAGAGGTCCAAACCCAGTAAATTGGGGAAGGATGGACTACATGGCTGATGCAGAAGATATGCTTGGAGTGATGTGAGCATCCAGTTGTGAATTAGATCCTTGCCCATTCTGGCTGGTGAAAGCCAGCCAGGAGACATTGGGGCCATTGCTGACCAAGTTTGTGAACACCTCCCTTTGGGAGTATAAGCTGTTGGACACGCTCAAAACTGTGGTTGTCTGGCCCCTGGTCAAGAAATCATCTTTGGATGTTAACTCCTTGGCCAGCTATCACCCTGTCTCTAATCTTCCCCTTTTTAGGGAAGGTTATTGAACGGGTGGTTGCCTGGCAGCTTCAGGCTCATTTTGATGCTATTGGACCCATTTTAATCTGAATTTCATCCTGGGTATAGTATGGAGTCTGCTTGTGGCCTTAGTTTTTTATTTTATTTTATTTTATATAAAATTTATATCCCGCCCCTCCTGCCCACAGGGCAGCCCGGGGTGGCGAACAACAATAATCAATAAAACAATTTTAAAAAATTAAAACAATTTTAAAATACAAGATTTATTTATTTTTTATTTATTTAAAATTTATACGCCGCCCCTCCTGCCCATAGGGCAGCCCGGGGCGGCGAACAACACTCAATTATTATTTTTTTTAAAACAATTTAAATAATTTAAAACAATTTAAAATACAATACAATGTGGGGAAACCTCCCACCCTCACCCCTACCCCTCGCCAAAAGCCTGACAGAACAGCCAGGTATTACATACACGCCGAAACAGCAGGAGAGTGGGAGCCAACCGAGCCTCCTCCAGGAGCAAATTCCACAGCACAGGGGCAGCCACCAAAAAAGATCTAACATCGGTGGCCACCCGCCTCACCCGGAGAACTTCCAAAAAGGCTCCCACGGATGATCTCAAGGGTCACACGGGAACATGGGGAGTGAGGCAGTCCCACAGATAAGCAAGGCCCAGGCCGTGAAGGGCTTTAAAGGTTAAAACCAATACCTTTAACCTGGCCCGGTGCTTTATAGGCAGCCAGTGCAGAGCCCAGCGCACTGGTGTC
>QEPC01007467.1:2001478-2012483 GCA_003113815.1 Sphenodon punctatus
TCTTTGAGAAATTCAGGGTAATTGCTTAGCAACGGACTATCTCCCTTGAGGAGAGTGGTTGCCCACTCCAGGGCCGTGCCTCCCAGGTTGCCAATAATGAAGGCCACTTTTTGGTCATCCGTGGCATAGGTGGCTGGCTGTACCTTAAAGGTAAGCCGACACAAAGCCAAAAATCCCTGGAAGGCCTGTCTATCCCCAAGGAATTTTTTCACTCTCGGCCTTTTGGGTTCACGGGGCCCTAGGGGGGTAACTGCAACCGCAGGCGGAGGTGGTGGTTGGACGTCCACCCCTCCGGCTACTGGCCCGGTGGCAGCCCCTTGTAATTGGGTCACTGCGGCGGCCAATCCTCCCTGTTGGGCCCGTAAATCCTTCATTTCCATGGCCAAGGACTGTACGGCGAGGGTCAATTGAGAAATTTCCTTGGAAATATCCATTGTCCACTCAAGCCCGTCCTTGGGCCACTAGAGGGCTGGTGATTTGTTACCGGGGTAGGGGGACAAGATGCACACACATTCACCCTGCCACTGGAGAGCGAGGTCAGAGCAAGGAGCGACCGGAGACGAATCCCCGTCAGGATAGTGTTTGGGCTCTCACCTCTAATTAAAGAGAACAAGCCCCTATCATCATAGGGCACTGCTGACCGCGAACCCAAGGCTGCCCCACACGCGCTCGCACCCTCAGCACACCTACAGGGTTTGGGGCGTGGGGAGTTCACCCTTGGGGGTGCAGGGCCCCAGGAGGGGGGAAAGGAGATGGGAAGCGGGGCACTCACCTCCAAAGCTTAGGACACCAATACAGGGAAAGGCAGGGCACTCACTCTCTCACGTAATCCACTCTCACAGTCACACGTTCAGGGATTGCAGGGTCTTAATGAAGGTCCACACACACGGGCAAGTTCAGGCAAAACAGTCAATTTCACGCTCGTACTCCACACAGAAGGGCCGGTTTCAGTTAATCACCAGCGCCGTTCCCCAGGCGGCGCTGGTTCTTATAGCCCAAGCCCTGCCCTTGTACGCGCCCGCAGCCGCTCTGAGCGGTGCTGCGGGGGTGGGGGAATTGCTACAAGTTGTTTCCCTGGCGGGGGCGTGGCCTCCACCCGGCGTTCCCTCACTGTTGCTAATGGCGGTTGGAGGGGCGTTCCCTGCAGGGCCGGGACCCGCCCCTCCTGACTCCTTGTCCTCGGGGGCGTGGCTACAGCTCCTGGCCCCGCCGTCACTATTTGCGGGAGGCGTGAGGCACCGGGGACTCCCCTGCCCTCTGGGTTCCGTCTGGAGCGGTGGTGTCCGGGCAAGGCCCTCATGCAGCGGCCGGAGGGGAACCCAAGGGACTCCTTTGCCCCTGCGGGCTACAAGGTTGGGCCGGGGGTTGCGGGGGCTGTTTCGGGGGCCCCAATCTTCAGTTACCTCGCGTGCCACATGCACCTCTGACACTCTGGGAGCGAATTCCACAGCACAGGGGCAGCCCCCCCAAAAGATCTAACATCAGTGGCCACCCGCCTTGCCCAGGGATCCTCCAAAAAGGCTCCCACGGATGATCTCAAGGGTCACACAGGCAAATGGGGAGTGAGGTGGTCCCGCAGATAAGCAGGGCCCAGGTTGTAAAGGGCTTTAAAGGTTAAAACCAGTTGATGATCTACGCCTGGAGATCAACAGAGGAAACCTCGCACTGTTGATTTTGTTAGATTTTCAGCAACCTTTGATATAGCTTATCATGATGTGCTATTGGCATGGTTGCAGGACCTGCCCAGGGTGCGCAGGACTGCTTTTGAGTGGTTCTGTTCATTCCTGTAGGGGAGGTCCCAGCGAGTGGTGATGGGAGATTACTCGGTGTCCCCTCGGGGCCCCCCCTGTGGGGTCCTGCAAAGTTTTCATCTTGTCCCCACTCTTCTTCAATGAGTATCTCAGGCCACTGGGCAAAATCATTCAGAGGTTTGGAATGAAGTGCCATCAGTATACTGATAGCACCCAGTTCTACCTCTCCTTTTCATCCAACCCGGGTCCTGCAGTCTCGGTGCTTAACCAGTGCCTGGCTGCTGTCAGGAACTGAATAAGGGTGAGCTGATCGAAGCTGAATCCAGACAAGATTAAAATGATGATGGTTGGCCGGCCCTGTACTTGGGAGAGGATTGGGACTCCTGTCATTGATAGGGTCCAGCCCCCTCTGGTTACTCAGTTTCACAGCCTTGGAGTGCTGCTGGATCCTGCGCTGTGCCTGGAGCATCAGGTTGTGGGGGTTGCCAAGAGTGCTTTTCTCAAACTCCATCTGCTGAGGAGACTGTAGCCCTTTCTTTCTGATTCAGATCTGGCCACCATCATCATGCCTTCAAAACTTCAAGCCTGGTTTACTATAATGCACTCTATGTGGGCTGACATTGCAGCTGGTGCAGAACATAGCAGCCCAGCTCCTACGCCCAGGGTCCTCCAAAAAAGGTCAGGTACGTAGCACATAGTAGCCTTGCCTAAAGTGGGGTAAGACTTCCCAGATCAAAGTACTAAGCCACTACTCATGGGCCCAGTCCCCATCTGCCCCACTCCATAGCAAAGTCAAGTCAAGTCAAGTTAAGTTTTATTTGGGCAAGCTTTCGCTATATGCCCCTCATCAAAACAGGCTATACATAGATAATTAATAATAATGATAAAAATAACAACATTGGTACAGTATAAATACAATTATAATTAAATAGATTCCATTGTCGCTAGTAACTATAAAACAGGTGGTCCACCACCATTAATAAAAATCTCCCAACCTCGTACTTCCCAACCCCATTTATTAGCTACCCTAGTTTCACTGTGGCTAAACAAAAAACTTCACACCAGTAAGTCAAAGATATGTCAATCCTGGCCACAATCACAATGCCATTCATCTCTAAACCACAGCGACGGAGGCACACAAGGCTCCAAGCCAGCTAAACTATATTAACAAGAGAGCAGAATGGGGATAGTGATTTAGGACTTGGGTAAAGTCATGGCTTAGCCTTGTCGTATATCGCTGGCTTGGAGCCTTGTGTGCCTCCGTCGCTGTGGTTTAGAGATGAATGGCATTGTGATTGTGGCCAGGATTGACATATCTTTGACTTACTGGTGTGACGTTTTTTGTTTAGCCACAGTGACAAAAGAAGTCAGAGCAACCATAGCCTCCCTCTGAGGGAGAGAGAGAAAGAAAACATAGCAATCCCTGGATTCGAATGACTTACCTATTGGCAGAAATGGGGCAAGCCATGCTGCTCTGAGTGATTCGTAAAAAGGACATCGGAGAAGAAAGTGCTCTGCTGATTTGACCTCAGCCATAGGACAAGAGCACAACCTGGCCTGGTAGGGAATGGAGAGATACCTTCCCTCCAGGACAGCCGTTTGGATTAGCTGAAACCGTAGTAGTAAGTATGCTCTCCTGAGTTTTGGATTACCAGAATATGCAAGTAGGACTCAAAGCAAAAATGTACTTTGAAGGAGCCGAGCAAGGGTGCCACTTTCCAGCATCTAAGCACTGAGCTATCCTCCTGGTTAGCCACGTCCTGAATCCTGGCCAGGACCTCTGATTTAATTACTACTAGTGGCTTACCAGCAAAATATTGAAAGGAGAAGCCATAGTCACAAATCAGGCGTGCCAAGTGGCGTACCCATGGGTAAGTACGCACCCCCTCATACAACAGCTCCTCCTTAAGGCACTGGTAAATGAGGGCTGTTTCTCCCTGGGAGATCACCCTCACCCAGTACCTTACGAAAGCCTTGTTGGCCAGTGACGAAATTGAGGGGATGCCTGTCTCGGCTCTTAGTACCGCGGCAGGAACCACCGGAGCAGCCTTTAAAATACGTCGGAGGAATATATTCTGCGCCCTCTCCAATGGAGCTAAGTCAGTATACGAAGTAAGTTCTGTCCCGAATAGCAGAGAAGGCGGGACCTTAGTCACGTACACCTTCAAAAAAACTGAGAGCTGCAATCCCTTAGAAATCGTGGCAGCTTTCAACAGGGCTCTAACAGCACGCATGGCTGTATTTGCCCTGTTTTGGAATTCCATGTCCCCCTAGTGTGGAAAGTCATCCCTAAGTAGTTAAATGTATGAACCAAGGCAACCCTCCCTCCGCTCAGTTCCTAAGCCTTAGACAGTTTCCGCCTACCGTGACCATAATCTTTGTTTTTGCAGTGTTAAGAACCAGGCCATTTAGACTACAGTACTCACAAAATTTCTCCAAGGCCTTTCTCATGCCGATCTCAGATTGGGCCATAAATACAATATCGTCGGAAAATTGTAAAAATCCCAGCTACTTCAGCCCTACCCTAGGGGCATGGATTATCTCTGACGAGATAGCCTTCGGAAGATCTGAAAGATACAATGAAAAAAGCAGGGGTGCAAGGATGCACCCCTCTTCCGATCGGTATCGGGTCGCTTAAGCCCTGGGACTCATTTCCCTTCACCCTGGCCTCATTATTGGGATGTAAGCTAACTATGGCAGCAAGTAAGTCCAACTCAACGCCCAGTGCCCTTAGTTTCACCCACAGGCGGGCCATTGGGACCGAATCAAAGGCCTTGGAGAGATCCACGAATGCGAGATATAGTTTGCCCTTCCTAATCTTATGGATCTTATGAATAATATGGTGCAAAATAAAACAACAATCTAAGGTGGAACGACCTTTGCAAAATCCAAACTGTTCACCTGGGATAACTGCTGCACTCGTTGCCCATCTCTCCAACCTCGCCAACAAAATCTTAGCGTATAACTTCCCCACTATGGATAACAGGCTGATTGGCCTGTAACAGGCTGGGTCTAGGGGACTCCCTTTCTTAAAAATAGGGACTATAACACTCTGGGTCCATGTTTGAGGAGGGGCTCCCCCTTTGGCAACAACGGGAAACAATAAGGAAAAAATGCGAGCCCACCACCATGGGGCTGCCTGTAAGATCTCCGCTGACAGAAGGTCTGGACCTGGAGCCTTATTAGGTTTGAGTTTCATAATAAGATCTTTTAATTTAGACTCCTCAAAGTCCTCATCTTCCCAAATTCTGGGAGGTAATTCCTCCCTGGTCCTGCAGAGATCATCCGGGTACACCTCACGTTCCGCAAAAAGGGGGTGGGATAGTGGGCAGGCCAGGGAAGGGGAAGGGCCAGCGGGATGGTGATGGGTGCCCGTGCCTGTGTTTGGTGCCTTGGCCTGCCCTGGGGCATGGTGGGATGTCTTGATAGCAGCCCGCCCACCCAGTATCCCTACGGGGACAGACCATGTACCCTGCTCTCTGCGCTGTTCCCTAAGTGTGGCGACTGCAATTGCCTGCCCCATGGTGCATGGGGGATTGGGCCTGCTGGCTCGTGTGACTGCACTCCTTGCCTCTGACAGGTTCTAACTTTCTCCACCCCATTTTAGTACCCATAATCATGACTTATTTCTCCCCAGTTTTCAATGGGGAATTGCTTCTTTTCAATAAGGTTGCCACCTTTCCTGAGGGGAAAAACAGGTCACTGTGGATTCACATGTATTTGAATGAAATGTACACATGCAAATGCATGTACATTTCAAATCAATTCTATACACCGTTTCAGATTAAGGGGAGTTTTCCCAACGCCCCTCAGTTTAGTTCCCCCTCTCTACATTTTAACACAGGTAAGTTTCTAGCTCTTGTGAGGGCAGGGGAGAAAAGATGAAAGCCTGACCCAAGTGTGCCCTAATGGTTCAAATACTGCAAGGTGAATTATTTTTTTTTAAAAAAGGCTGAAACTGATGTATTTTTTTCTAAAATCCTCCTGAAATGATGCACAAGTCAATCTCAAAAGTTCTAGGGTCCTGACTCATGATTTTTATTCATGTTTGGAGTTGGTAAAGCTATAGAAAGAAGTTTCAATTCAAGATGACACATGTCATGGAGAATTTATATATGTTCTCTCAGTCTAAAATAAACTGTTCAGACAAAACTTCATTATATTTTTTCCTGCATGAAAAGCAGAGAGCACTTCAAAAGAGGCTTACAAATGATAGTGGACAAAAATTATACATAATTTGCAATGTGTTTTGGCAACTAAAAGAAAAAGACAGTGTTATTTTTTACTTCTAAAGAAGGAAATATCCTATAGGACTGGAACATAACAGATTCCTGCCTATATTTTCAAATCTGGTTGCCTATCATTTATTTAAAGCTCTTTGCATACCCTAAGGTGCTATATAAATGCACCTTAAATGCATAGTTGGGCATTTAAAGAAATGTGGTCTAATTTTTTTAGTGGGGGGCAATCACCATGCACCACAAATTCCATTGAAATCAGTGAAAGCTGAAGGTGAAATTGTAAACAGTTACAAATACATAACGCCTATAAACAAAGTTGTCGGAGATATTACCGTTAAATGACACGACCCACAACTTGAGATCTCTGAAATCTAGATCGGTCAAAGACCTGTGAAATGTACTGCACGCTACAGACATGCACTGGGGACATGGATAAGATGGCCAAACGGGAGTTTCAGGAGTTTCCCTTCTCCAGTTAAGGGTGTTCAGCAGGAACATAATTTGTTTTCCTTTACAAAAGCCCCTTTGTTTTCAGGGGGTTTCGTAAACAAAACTGTTCATCTTCATTTTCTTGTTTGTTTTTTCCTTTTTCTTTAAAATAAATAATAAAATAATAATAATAATAAAATAATAATAATAGTCACTGTGCGTGTGCAAAATGGCCACCAGACCATTCTGTGTATGTGCACTGCAGTCCTTTTCCAAAATGATACCGGCACACAAATGGTTCAATGGCTAGTACTAGCCCTTAACACTGGTGCAAGTGCCATTCACTTTAAGAAGACTTGTCATAGGGTTCCCAGATGTCCCTTATTTTAAAGGAGCATCCCTTATTTCAGAGCTTTACAGCTTATCTTTATTCAGAACACCACAGCTCCATGGAATATAGTGTACATCCCTTATTTCTGTATCCCTCATCTCTCCAGTGACCCTTATTTTGATCTTGCAGCCCTAGACTTGTGCCTGTACTAAGCATAGCCCAAGCTTGGGATTGCACGCCAAGTTTATTTTTATTTTTATTTTCAAATTTGAAAGTACCCAAAACTTGGAAATGAAATGTGGCTGAAATCACTGACTTAAATCTAATTGCAATTTGAAATGCACTCTTAGGAGAGGTGGTCAGTCAGATGCTCCTGTTTTCCCCCTTTCATGATACAAAATCAAGAGGGTATTTAAATAATATCAGCAAATTTAAGGCTGATACAATAAAATGTTGCTTTACATAATAGGCACTTTGCCAGCCAAACTTATTGAAACCATATGACATTGAAGTCAAGAGCTTGATGAGATTCAAAAGAGAATTAGATACTTATAGAGATGAAGAGAACATTTACAGCTTAATAAATACGTTTAAAAATTATAGGAGATACAAACTCCTCTACGCTTCTGTACTTATTACAGAGCTTTTTCACTTTCTTCTGAATCTACTGGTACTGGTCATTGGTAGAGAAAGAAGGCTGGATTGATATGGTATGATATTTCCTAGGTTCATTAAAAGTAAAGACTGATGCTTTGATCCTTAAAGTCTGATGTCACTGCAAGCCTCATTATCATCAATAAGGTGAACCTTAGAAACAAAGTTCTTTTATATTTGCTGCAGTAACCACAGTTATTAGAAAAACATATGCATGAAATGCTTGTGTTACTGCATGAGAAAATGGCTAGTCTGAGATGGATTAGAAACCTGCACTGGATCAGCTTTATGCCTGTCTCCCTTGCTGCTTATGTCCTTGATTCTAATTAATGATTGTTCAGTGCTAGCATTGGGTGTTTTTACATGAGACGGGATGGGGTAGGAGGTGTCCACGGTCTATGCGCGGGGTGGGTGCGTGGGTGCCATGCTTAGGGGGGTGTTTTCCATGAGCAGCCACACACACAGCCACCCAGTCCATGCACCGCCCACTCCGTCTGCAGATGGAGCGCTCCGGTTTTTCACAGAGTGCCCTGTGTGTGGACTGGGTGAGTGGTGCATGGGTCACAGGAGCATGGAGCCCCAGACATTGACTTCAGACAAGACCTCCCACACGTGGACGGTGTCTGTCCATGTGTGCGGGTGTCTTGTGTAAAAACACCCATTGTTGTACATTGTTGAGGTAATATAAGGAACGCCTACTGGACTATGGGTGATTTCAAACATGACGGTGGCCACCTGGTTTAACACACTTTAGTGCGGTTTAGCCTGGGGGCCACTGTCACTTTGAAAGGCACCCTCCAGATATTTCTCTGGGCTGGATCCTGACCGATGGCCGGGGAGGCTAGCCCAGTCTGTGACTCAGAGATTTTCCCGAGTCACAGCCCGGGCTGGGCATTACCTGGGTTGGGATCCGGCTGCCGGACTGTGAATAAAGCAGGCTTTCACATCTGAAAGCTTGCTTTACTTGGACCCATGCACTGCGCACAGCACAGGAGCAGGGCTGGGCAGACGCACATCCTTGTCTCCCTGCCCCTTCCCTAGGCCAACAACTACTGTCACGGTAGTTCAGAGGCAGGACCAGATCCCAGCCGAAGTGATGACGCCTACAACTGCTTGTGTAAGTCCATGGCGGCAGCGTGTGCCATCACATTTGAAAGCACCCTATGTGACTATGTAGGGCATGATATGGTGGAACTACTATTGATAAAATGGAGAGAGAGAGAGAGAGAGAGAGAGAGAGAGAGAGAGAGAGAGAGAGAGAGAAATGGGTGATATTAATGCCTCATTCTGGGGGAGAGGAGTGAGTATATTATGACTTTTGTTGGACCATCACATCACTCATTTCCTTTCATTCAAGTACTAACCCTATGAATCTTTCTTTCTCCATGTAACAACATATAAGTATGGACCCCAAATTACTTGTTTACATTAGCTGTTTTCATTCTATTGTTTCCTGCTGTGGAAATCCAGAGAGGAGTTATGGGGACTGGCAGCTAATATCTCTGGTGTGTACTCACTAACACTACCTTATTCTGTAACCTTACACAAATTGCCTGATTCCTTTTTGCCTCAGTTTCCTTCTCTGTACAATGAGAATAATAATGACTGCTACCATTAGAGTTCACTAGAGAATATATTTCAAAATTCCACTGGGAAAAAATGGAACAGGAGGAGAGAGTCTAGAAATCTCTCTCCCCTTGCCCTCCAATCCATTTTTCAACTAGCCCTGCCTACCACATTGGGTTATGCAAGGCTTCATTAATTAATGATTGCAAAATTGTTTGGGAGTTTTGCACAAAAGAGGAGAAATAGTAACTTAGATGCCATGAAAGTTCATTTTGCATGTGAGAAGCACAAGAGGTATTGAGCCTTGCAAGCAGTATACTGGGTTCTTTGTTCTAAGTCAGCGGTGCCTCATGTGAGCTTCATGATTAGTATCAAACAGATCATGTGCAGTTATAAACCACATGAAATGCAGAAAACAAGTATTGTAAGCATTGTTTAAAATTTTGTTGAAGAAATACTGACTGGTTATAATATCATGAAAAGCATAGGCTTCCCTTTGCTTTCAATCATATTTTAAACATTTCTCTTTCTGTCCAGTTTACAGGCCCCAGTTCAGATGTATTTATTTATTTATTTTTATATTCCGTCCTTTCCCTTAGGGTAACTCACAGTATAAAAACCAATTCAAACCAAATAAAATTCCCACTAAAACCATTACGCCCCCACCCTCCAACCGTATCTCCACCTGCTAAAAGCCCAATCATGTATTCCTTGTTTCTTGTCTGCCGGCCCATGTAAATGATGACATGGTCATGCATTAATGTTGTACCTAGTAAGAGTCAAATAAAAGGGATCCCTCTGTCATCTACCGACTGAAGTATATAATTAATTTTAAAATATCCACTTCCTGAATGAGCTGCTTCATCGCACGTTATTTCAGTATGAAAGGAAATTACTTTCCTGTCATTCCTGTTCTCAGAAGGTGTATAGTTATGAGAAATCATTATTCTTAGGTCCCTGCTCCATTAGCATGACTGGCGAGTTTCCCTTAGGTAATTAAGCATTTGACAGCAAGAAGGAAGGTAGTGCATGTCTATTCCTGCCTAGAACACTGACATCCTCTAGTGTAGTGACAGGGAGGCAGTACATACAGGATCTTGTAGGAATGGATAGTATAGTATAACATAGCACAGGTTTTTTTCTGACAGATCCCTAACAGTTATGATGGACAACTCTTCTTGTTTTTTGAGAATGTTCCCAGGAGAAAACTTTCAAATGTCCAGCCTGTCCCCTTTCTTCCTCAAGATATATGAGGCAACAATCTAATTATAGGCTCCTATACCATCTTATGCATGCAACTTTATATCTCATTCTTAACAGATGTACCTAAACGTCACAAAGCTATATGAAATCAGAATATGAATGAAGAACAGTTTTTTCAAACACAGTCCATACAAAACTGAAGTAATAGGGGCAGAAAAGCAAAATAGCTACAGAAAGTGGCCAAAGCAGTGTTCTTTTTGAGGGCATGATCTGGGGTTCTGCTGCACTCATCACTACTCAGGACTCGTATACACACGTACTCCACTTAACTGTGGAGTTAATGAGAATAAAGTGATTTCTGTTCCTGGAAATGCTCTCCTCCACAGTAGCTTTCTGGTCACTGCGAAGTTATTAACACCTAATTATTCCAGGAGTTATAACTCCAGTTCAAATAGACCTGTGCACTGGTTCCTCTGCACGGATGGACTCAACATTACATCACACCTGTATGGCTGCGCCTTCGTGAGGGGCCAGAAGTGAGTGGATATGGCTCCTCCAGTGCCTGCTTCCACTATAACCACTTCTACTTCCATCACAGGGTATTTTCAGACGTTACGAGATCACGCTCAACCACAGTGAACCACGGTCAATCCCACGGTGGGGCCAAAGCGCCCTGAATGGGTGATTTCAGTTGTTACGAGATCACAGTGAACCACGGTGAATACCCACCTGTGGTCACTGTGCCTCGAACGTCTGTTTGGTGGCCGCCAGATGTTCGCCATGGTCAATACCCACACGGGGTCATTTTCAACCACGCTTCCCGGGCTCCC